>BQNB010070686.1:6870-33040 GCA_026074375.1 Tanacetum coccineum
ACTTTTAACAAATTTTATACCTAAAAATCACAAATTTAAAATGAAAATTTTAGGAAAAAGAATTAGAATTTTTTTATGAATTTTTGAATTTTTTATGATTTTTCTAAAATTTAATGATTTATCAAAAATAAACTTTTTCTAAAAATTAATACTAAAATTTTTCTTTTATTTTTCAAAAATACTAGATTTAAAATGAAAATTAATGCAAAAAGAATTTTAATTTTTCAACTATTTTTCTATTTTTTATGATTTTTCTAAGAAAAAGTAATTATCTAAAATCTATTTTAATTTCTAAAAAAATACAACTTTAATGAGAATAAAGAAAAATGGGTTTAAGATACTAAATTGGTGCAGAAATCAAATGGATAGAAAAGCCCTAATTTTTATCAAACAATTAAACACTAATTTGATTTATTAAAACCTAAACCTAATTTTTACAAAACTATTATGAAAAATATTAAATCTATTTATAATTCTAAGAAAGACAGGGTAGATAGTGTAATAAAGGAAAGAACAAGGTAGGCGGGGTAACTAGTGTGAATTTACACTTATATGAAAACGGGTCCCCTTCTACTTTAGGAAAATTACAAAACAGACCCTACACTTCCAGCTTATTTTTGCTTATTAAAATTTGAGAATTAGCAAAAACTTAAAACTACAAACTTGTTAAACAGCTTATTCTCTACAACATTAATAAAGGCCATATCTAATTTTAACAAAAGAATAAGCTAAAAAAAATAATCCAAATGCTGTCACAGAAACTTAGGCTGTAAAGAGCTTTTTAAGAATTTAGCTTATAACTTGCTTAATACTGTATGAAATAAAAATCTAAAAGTAGCTAAATGTAGACTAAGATGTGTGCAAGAGATGTCTAAACTAAAATTAGCTAAGTATGAACAGGATTAACAAGAAAATTAAACTGAAAATGTGCTAGTTTTAAATTGAAACTGTTTTGAGCTTTTTCACATTAGCTAAACAGCTTATTCCTTGACCTCAAAAGCTAAAACTTTGAAGATAAACTCTGCTAATGGAAATTTACTAAAATGCTTAATTCTCAACCCTAACTCCTAATGACGAATTCTTAAAGGAAACTAGAATAATGCATAGCAACAACAGCTTTGACTGTTGTTGCTGATGCATTTGGCAAAAACAAATGAAGTGCAGGATTAGCTTTGAAATGAAGACTCATTAAACCTACTAAATTCATACATCTAGACTTGCTCTAAACAAATATGAACACTAAAAAAACTATAAATCTCTTTTAAGCTATAAACTTCTCCACTATCAAAAGTGCCCTGGTGCTTAGATCAATTTTAAGAGCTCTAAACTTTCAATTTCTACAAACTATATTCTAAAACCTATTAAAAACTTTTAAACTTTGAAAAACACAACTAAGTGAAATGATTTGGCAAAGTTATGTTGACTTTAACTGTCAAAGATGTCTTGACCCAAACACCACTTACCATAAACTGTCTAAACTATATTACACTTAATTTCTATTTAAAAGCTAAAACAGCTGAAAACTTATATCTACTTACACTTACACCAACCTATTTATACTAATTAAGCACTGTAAATCCTAGCTTATTAAGAAAAATACACTAGTTTCTCTCCTAGCCTATTATACTAGAACTGCCAGAATTAGAGAATTTAAGACATTAATGAACTAAACCTATAACAACTAAATGCATTAGCCTCACTAAGCTTAACTCAACAAATCTAAACACAATTGATCAATTTAGAAGAATAAGCAAATTTGAAATAAGCTATAAATGCTAAAGTGAAATGTAGAATAGGAAACCTGAGATTGAAGAATCTTCACACTTAAGCTATCCAAGTGAAGTAGCTTAAGTGTTCCTAAATGGCACCTTGCCTCTAGACCTCAGCTTAAAACTCAATAAGCTGTGAAAAAGCTTATTACTCTTTAAACTTCCAAAATGAACTCAATCACACTCAAGTGTCCATGATCCTTGATGTAAATGATTAGAGTGAGCAAATGATTGACTAAAAATAGGATATAAGCTAAATTTGAGCTTATGAAAAGTATAAGCTCAAATGAGCTTATTGAGGGCTTATTTGAGAAAAATTGCTTAAAATTGAAAATGAAGTACAAGGAAACGTGTAAATTGAATGTGATTACTAAAATTGATTGAGTACAAGCTTAAAGAACAATAGTACAAGTAATGAAGGCTCAAAAAGAAAATGCTTAAAAGAAATGCTTAGATTTAAAGGAAATACAAAACTAAAAATTAAAACTAAAAACAACCACCGAAAAATGATGCTTAGAGCTGCTATTTATAGAGGAATGAAGAATAGAGGAGTAGAATTCTAGCATCATCCATCCAATCACAGCCATTGATCACTTTCGAACTTATTCTAGCCGTTGGATGAGCTTGGTGATGTGTCTTAGCCAATAATGTGTTGCCACGTGGGCGTTTGTGATTGGGGAGGATGTATGAGCGGGCTTGGGTTTTATAGAGGAGCGGGGAAGTGAAAAAACGAAGTTGGGTTTGTGTTAGAATTTTGGCGGGAAATTCAGTTTTGTTTATTGGACGGTTATAACAAACCGCGTGGTTTGTTTAAATGTTTGAGATGTTGGCACATTCGGTCCCTGCGATTCACCCCGCCCTTTGTAGTATAAAAGGAAGTTTTAAATTGACAATATTGGTCCTTGTGCTTTGCTTCTTCTATTTTCTTCTTTTATAAATCACTTTCCACTATTTGCAACTTTGGCCCCTTTGACTTTAAAACTTCAAATAAGCTTCTAATCTTTGAACACTTGTCAACTTTGGTCCTTTGACCTCATTTTGGCTTTTGACTTTCCTTCTTTGCTGTGTCGGGCTGATCCGGCTTTTGATTTCTGGCTGTTTCTTCACTCTTGTTCTTGTCTCTTTCGTTCCTTGTCGGTTTTTGATCGTTTTTGCTTCTTTTTGTCTTTTCAATCCTTTCCTGCACAATTAGACACAAAAGCACACTTTTTCTATTCTTTTGGCATTTTTATGGCTTTTATTTGGCAAAATCCCGGGTAATTTAATGTACAATTAAGCAAATATCAAAATTCCCCAAACTAAAGGATTGCCGTGTCCTCACGCAATGTTATGACAAGATACACCAAGATCACCTTGTTAAACCATTCCCTGTTTAAACCCTATATGTTTCGTTACACCATGTCGCCTTAGCCTACCCTGTAGTCTTTATTTTCTTTGTGTTGAAATCTCTGGATATTTAAGTCCATGGTTCGGGGGAATAAGAACGAAAATTTTATGCATTCGTGGAAGACCAATCAGTTATGATCTATAAAGACCCCCTTATATCATCACTTTCAACGTTGTTCATCTCAAGTGGGGGGATGTGCTGCTGCAGGGGTAATAATTTTAAAAGATATAAACTCTTGTAACATTTGCATGTTTTTAAAAGAAAAAACAAAGAAAAGAGGGTGCAACTAAAAAGCCACCCATGTGCTAAAGAATGTAAAGATGGTGAAAAATAAGCCATCTCAATAATTGTGAAGAATGGGGCTAGTAGCCAATTATTGCACCAAGCCATCTCAATAATTGTGAAGAATGGAGCTAGTAGCCCATTATTGAAGATCAGATTTTTGGACTTAGACTCTTGGACCTATGGATGGACAGAAGCTAGTTATGACAACCTTAGATTACTTTAGACTATTTGGTTTGTGTTTTTATCTAAACAATCGTTAAAAGTGTATCCCATGTCTATCCTAAACCTTTATATATCACCCAATAAACCAATGTCATCCATGTTGCCTTTGAAAATTGTTTAGACCCTAATTCTAGTTGGTGGAGACTTGTGTACTTTCCAAGTTTATGATAGAATACATGCTATGACTATGCAATTGAGTGATCACCCTAAAATGAAACACTTAGATTAAAAATGAGAGTTGAGTGTTTTCAATCCCCTTTTCGTGAGGTGTTCAGCTCTGATGTTTTCTAGCATAAGTAACTTATAAATTCATTTCTCCAAGATAAATCAGGGAAATCTTTTTATGAATTTTTCTAAACGGTTCTACTTGAGGGCAAGTAGAAGTCAAGTGGGGGATTATTTGATGACATCCAAATTAATATTTTTTTAGTATACTAAATCCTCTGCAAAATGCTTGCATATAATCTTATAACATACCCTGAATAGGATTATTAATCACTTTTTTTGTTTTTCGTTGTTTTTAGGAAAAACATAAGCATTTGGCAAGAAACACAAGAATTAGACAATAATATCAAGATGAACAAGGCATTGGAGTTTAATGACGTGGTTAATGGATGCTTCTACAAAAGATTAATATATAAGAATCTATCCGCTTATGATTTGGAGTTACAATGAAAGGAAATGAAGCCGAAGAAGAAATGCTCCTGTGATACTTCAGGAAATGTGCTCTAGTATTTTGACCATAACTTCTTCATACTAACTCCTTTGAAGTTGGTTAAAGTGGTCTTGAATAGAGGAAAGCAATATCTACAACTTTTGTGTTTTGGGTTTGAGCCGAATCACAACTGACGAGCCACAAGAATGCAATTACTACAATTTTGAGAGTTTCGATTGTAACCTCAAAATAGATTAGCCTTAAATCAAAAGTTACGCCATAACCACTTATGTTATGACATAAACTCTACGTTATGCCATAACCACTTCAGTTATGCCATAAACACTTATGTTACGCCATAAACCTTCCATTTGGTTATGCCGTAAAGTCCATTTTGCCTATATTTTGGAAAGTCTACATCAGGAAGGTTACAGCGTAAACCGACGAATCAGTTACTCCGTAAACCACCAGAAACCTATAAATAGAGGCCGAATTCAGCATCATTTGGCATCATTTCTTCCCCCTCATTAAGGGGAACGACTGGAACATCACCCCCAAGTTCTTTTCCAGCAATCACCAGCATCTAGGAAGGAGAGAGCACTCGCGGTCCGTTCTTTCAAATACATACTTGTTTTGGTGTCGTTTATCTTGTTTTCTACTTTCATTAACGGACAGTGATATTGCTTGTTATGATTTTCCATTTTCGGATAAGTATTGCAAGTTAATTAATCTTCACGATTCAATTATCTTTGTTATTGGATATTCTATTTGTTATACTAGTTTGATCCTAAGTGTTAGACCAAATTACTATGTTTGCTAGTAACTGGACCAACACTTAATCAAGGTCTTGGGATACTATGGACCAATTGACCGAAATCAATGTTATAGTTAGGATTCGCTTGGACATTCGGTCCTAGGTTATTCTAAAATAAACAAGTGTTTGTATTGTTTAGTTAATTAAAGTGTGATTAGTATGGCTCACTCTTTCTTCCCTCTAGATTATAATTTAATTGTTCCTCTGCATTCCCAGACCAATTTAATTAAGTTTTCCTGTTCTCAAATCCAAACGCGTTAATTTAAATTGCTTTCTAGTTTAATAGTAGATAGCCTTGTTTTAGAAGCCTTACACATAGCTCTTTGGGTCGACCTCGGACTTATCCCAAGTTTACAACACGTGACCGGGTACTCTGCTCGTTAGTGTGTATATAGATCTTAGGTGGTTTCCAGTTTATAAATTTAAAACATGATCTATTTAAAAGAAAATACGCATCATTATCACTGGTAAAACAAAAGTTATTTTCAAAGTTGTTAAAGTTATTTTCTTTTTGATTTATTTGAACCACTACTCATATCCCTGTGGACGACCGGGTCTTACTAAAAAAAGATTATACATATACGTAGTTATACTTTTACCGTGTGTTTCCTATATAAAATTGGTGTATTTTCAGTTCATTTTAAATTTAAGCTTTTGAAACACATTCAAAGTTTTTGGCGCCGTGCCGGTGATTTTTAAGTTGTTCTTAGTCAACTTGGGAAAATTATTTTAACTCCCTCTTTTTTAAAATAATCATCCATACGTTTTTTGGCAAGCTGATCCCTCAAACAAAACTCTCCTTTCAGATGCATACCAAATCTACATTTGTGCTTCCAATTCTGGAACCTGAACGTACCTCTGAATCGAAGCTTCATCGACAAAACAGAAGGAGTTCCATTCAATCAAGAAACATCCAACTCAACACCGCGAATTGTCTTCCGCCATATTTCGCAACCATTTACTTCCGTCACTTTATTACAGTTTTTTCTTCGAAATTATGATCCAATGGATGATGAACCCATGTGGGCTGCCAACCGTGTTGTCGCTCTGACTCCCGGTTTCGCATTTACCATTCCTTAAAACCACAAACAAATTTGCCATTAAAGGTAACCACTTGACTCTCGTCAAAGGAAACCAATTTGATGGTAGAATCAAAACCGATCCTCATAAACACATTCATGAATTCCTCAGAATCTGTGATATGTTTAAATACTGAGATACCAAGAATGAAGCTGTCGCCTTATGGTGTTTCACTATCCACTCACTGGAGAAGAAGAAAACATGGGTTGGACGGAACTGCATACGAAGGACTATCAAACGTGGGATGAACTTCGAACCGCTTTCATTAGCCGATTCTTTCCCCCAGCTCTTTTCGACCGACTCCTTGGAGAAATCCGTGCTTTCTCTCAACATGAAAATGAATCTCTAACCGATGCTTGGCTTCGTATGAAGGAAATGCTCAGAAATTGCCATGGTCACAATCTGTCCAAGGGCAATATTATCAAAATCTTTTATCATGGTCTCAACGAAATAACCCAAGAAGTTCTAAATGCCGCAGCTGGTGGTATTTTCCTTTATAAAACACCAAATCAAGCTTATCAGCTTCTCGAAGATAAAGTCTTACTCAAGCTCGACTGGGCTAAAAATCAAAAAACCAAATCATCTCTTAAGAAAACCGTTACTTTCGCCGATGAAGGTAACAGTAATTCTGACACTGACAAAATTATGGCCCGAATAGATGCCATGACCATAAAAATGGATGCGCAGTACAAAGAACTCCAATCTCGTGCTAAACAACCAACACCCAATCTTGACGATGATGACATACCTATGTCCCGTGAAGAAGAAGCTAAATTCATGCAAACTTTCTGTAAGACTCGTTTTTACAATGATTACCGCGACCGAGACTCAAATCGCGATAATTGGCGTTCAAGCGGACGGAATGATTACAACCGAGACAACTACCGATCCAACACCGATGATAAATCCTATGATCTTCAAAGACAATTCAACGATTTCATGAAATCTCAGCAATCAACCAACGCTTTTGTCAAAGAAACATTCATGGACCTCAAAACTCAACTCGAAACATTAGCCAAAAATCATCAAGCTTCAATCCAAAACCTTGAAACTAAGTTCGACAGACTCGCTGACAAGCAATCTGGTCGACCTTCAGGATCTCTTCCAAGCAACACTCAACCAAATCCACGAGGTAACAACTCTAAATCCTATCAACCACCGCAATCTCTAATGAGCATGTGAATGCCGTATTCACAAGAAGTGGTAAATCCTATGATCCACCAGATAACCCAAATGATCAACAAAACAATTCTGAAACCCCTATTAACTTCGATAGCGATGATGAAGACGATGAACCTACACCATAACCAGAAACTAAACCTCTGAAACCAGTCAAAGAAACGACGTTACCCAAACCATACAAACCAAAGATCCCATATCCTCAACGCCTTAGAAAAGAAAAAATGGAAGCCCAATACGGAAAATTCCTCGACATGATCCGAGCCGTCCGAATCAACGTACCTCTTGTCGATGTTTTAGCTGGAATGCCTAACTATGGCAAATTTCTCAAAGAACTCATAAGCAACAAACATAAGATCGAACAAATTTCTGCCGCTTTCCTAAGCGATGAAAGTTCCGCCATTCTTCAAAACAAAGTGCCACCTAAGCTTGGAGACCCAGGAAGTTTCCTTATTCCGTGCAACTTTAATAAAACTTTCTCATGTAATGCTTTAGCCGATCTTGGTGCTAGCATTAACCTTATTCCATATTCCTTATATGCAAAACTTTCTCTCGAAACTCTTAAACCTACCCAAATGAGCGTAATATTAGCCGACAGATCATTCCAATACCCTGTTGAAATAGCTGAAAATATGCTTGATGAAGTTGGTAAATTCACCTTCCTTGCTGATTTCGTTATTCTTGAAATGGAAGAAGATAGCAAAGTTCATCTCATTTTGGGATGACCCTTCCTTCACATTGCTGATGCAGTAATTCGAGTTAAATAGAAACAACTCAATCTTGGAGTTGGAATTGAACGAATGATCTTTAATATCGACTCTGCCATTAAACACACTTATTCGAACGATGATACATGTTTTAATATCGATGTTATCGATGAAATCTTAGAAGAAGATTTCGATGTTCTTCTTGACGAAGGAAGCAAAATCATTCATTCCATCGAAGGAACCCTTCTCGGAGAAGAAATCTTTTCTGAATTCGATAAATTCATAGCAATGAATGCCGATGAAAATTATGATTCTGAATCCGATACCGAAGAACCACCATTCGAGAAAATCACCATCAACACCGATTATAAAATCAAAACATCTCTCGAATATGTATTCCTGGAAGAAATCGTAAAACTCTTAGATACCGGTATTATCTATCCGATTGCCGATAGTCCTTGGGTTAGTCTTATTCACTGTATACCAAAGAAAGGTGGTATTACATTTGTCACAAACAAAAATAATGAACTTGTTCCAACAAGAACCGTTACGGGTTGGCGAGTATGCATCGATTATCATAATCTGTCATAGTTTGATTTTAGAATAAGAGGTCTTAGAATGTTGTTCTTTTGTGTTTAAACACACTCAAAATCATCCCTAGAATCTGGTACTTTAAGTCCATTTACTGTCTCATTGAGTCTTAAAGTTTTAGTTATTACTGACTTGGGTTTAAGCATTCCAGTTTTAAAGAACCCTTTTGGATCTTCATTTTTAGAAAGTTATAACCTGTTCTATGGTTCAAATTTGGCTTTTATAAGCTTATTGGATTCCAAAGCTTATCTGTTTTATCTTTTTAAACCATCATTTGAGTAGCTTATTTTAGGGATGCAAAAGCTCTTTTGTCTTAAATCATTAAAAACAGTAGTTTAAACCCTTTTGCATTATCTGTTTCTGGCTTATCCTTTAGGTAATATAGCTTAATTGTTAATCACAAGTTCTTATTAGGAGTTAATCATTATCTGTTTTAGCTTTTTAGTACTCATTACAGCTTATTTAACTTTGTGAAAGCTCCTATAAACCAAGACAGTTTCAAAGAGTAAATCTAAAGTCTATTAAGCCAATCTGTCATTTGTATTAGCTTATTTTCTGGCTTATTTGAGCTTTTCATAAAAAGTGTCTTTTCAAAAAAGTCTTATTTTAGCTTATTGGTCAAATGTTTAAAAAAGTGAAAAAAAATAAAAACATTGGGCAGTATAGGGAAGTCCCAGGCTCGAACCCGGGACCTCTACCTTAACCGCCCAACGTTTTTAACACCACACCCCTTAACCATCTGCGCCCTTGGGACTTTACGTTAGACTCTTGCAACATTTATTTATTAAGGGAAATTGGCAGTATAAGCTTTCAGCTTATTTAAGCTTATTTACAGCTTATTAAGTTAAGCTGTTTGGCCATTTCTATTTTTCCTAGGATTAATATAGACTTAAGAATTTTTCCTGAATTTTTTAGATTTTTCTAAAATAGTTTAATATTTTTAATAATATTTTTAGATTAAAACTGTCTTTAATTCATAATAAATTAAATAAAAGTCAAAAAAATATAATTCTTTTTTCTAAAATTTTTATTAATCATTTAGGTCTTTTAAAAATTAAATTTGCATTTCTAAGGTTAACATTTGAAGTTTTTGGTTTTTAGGGTGCGTTGTTAGAATCCCGTTTATATTTTTTGTGTTTAATTCGTATTCGCTTTAATTGTTGATTGTCTTTGTTTGTTATTTGCATTATCATTGTAGAAATTAGAATCCAAAACCAAAATCTTAATCTATTCAAAATCTCGATCACAAACTTCTACAAGAAGTTCAATTCACGCCTCGTCGGAACAAAAATGACCCAGAAAACGACTAGAAAGGTTTGCTTTCGAAATCGATACTTCCGGAATTATATTTTATTTGTGAGTTGGTTTATCGCTTCGGTTAAAAGTGATTTGCCTATTCACCTATATTATATATATATATATATATACTATTGACTCGATCATGGACCCAATATAACCGCTAAGAAGGTCCTAGATTCAGGTTTTTACTGGCCAAAAATTATTACAGAAGCTCATACTCTAGTTCAACTTTGTGAAGCATGCCAATAGACGGGAAATATATCAAAACGTGATGAGATGCCTTTAAACAACATTCAAGTATGTGAAATTTTTGATATATGGGGTATTGACTTTATGGGACCATTCCCAAAATCGCACAAGTTTGAATACATCCTTGTCGCTATTGATTACGTATCTAAATGGGCCGAAGCTCAGGCTTTACCAACCAATGATGCCCGAGTTGTTGTCACCTTCTTAAAGAAACTATTATGCCGTTTCGGAATGCCCAAAGCTCTAATCAGCAATCGAGGTACTCACTTCTGCAACAAAATAATGGAAAAAACGATGAAGAGATATGGAGTTAACCACTTTTTTTCTACATCATATCACCCTCAAACTAGTGGTCAAGTTGAAAACACGAACAGAGCTCTTAAGAGAATTCTTGAAAAAACTGTTAAAGACAATCCTGCTATTTGGTCAAGAAAACTTGATGACGCTCTATAGGTTTTTCGTACTACTTATAAAACACCTATCGGTACCACACCTTACAAACTCATATATGGAAAGAACTGCCACTTACCATTTGAAATTGAACATCGTGCATATTGGGCCTTGAAGAATTGTATCCAGATCTGATCGCTGCTGGTGAAAAATGAATGTTCCAGTTACACGAATACATCAAGCCTATGAAAACTCTCGATTATACAAGGCTAGAACCAAAGTCTGGCATGATAGAAAATTAAGAATGAGAAAAGAATACAAACATGGAAACAAGGTTCTGCTCTTTCACTCGAAGTATAAATTTAAACAGCCAAAACTCAGATCTCGTTGGCTAGGACCATACGTAGTAAAATATCAATATCCGTCCGGATATGTTGAACTCTATGAAAAAGATGGAAAAACATTTATTGTTAATGGACATCGACTCAAACTATATCATGAAGAAGAAGATTATAATGAGCCAAGGGAAGAAGTCACTCCCTTCTTTCCCAAAGAATGACTCATGACTTGTTGTTAATTAACCCTTTTAAATATATATAAATAAATATATAATACTTATAAATATATAACTAGGATAATTATCAAAAATCTCAATTGTAGTAAACCGGGAAGTATTAGATTCCCAGGTCATTGATCGTTTGTCGGTTTGATATTCAATGCTTGAATGGAACAAGATTTTGATTGGATTTTCTAAAACTATGGGAGAATTAATGCTCAAGATCCGCTCTACCATCAGTATGCATTTCTCTATGCCCCGGGAAGTACCATTTTTCTCTTAATTTTCCCTATTTTATCTCTATTAGCGTTATTCACATTGAGAGCATGTTTCAACTTAGTGTGGATGGGGAGTCCAATAGAAAAAAAATTAATCATATCCCTTATGTTTGCCCTGTTAAAAATTTTCTAGCTGATATTTTATGAAAAATCTTAACTATATATACTTTTAAAAGTAAAAAATGCTCTTAGTAAGGCAAATCAAACCGGATTGACATTATAGCTAGCACACCTCAATCCAACTTTTTTAAATTTGTGACGAAATCTAAGAATTTTAGAATATTCGGGTATCCACCTTTGGTACCTAAGATAATTGATGCTTTTAGCTTGTTAGAGTTAAGGTTTGATTGCAGTCATATGTGTCTATTCCGTCGTTATGGATGTGTATGTATGGTCTTTGTCGCCTTTTCTGGAACATTGGTATTGGTTGATAATTATATTTGAGTGAGCCGGGTAATTTAGATGCTCTAGATCTTGTGCTTAATCTATCATTTATGTTGAGTTTTATAGATCTAGGCTTAGTCTTAGACTTAACAACTTTAAGAACAATAAAATATGTATAGCGGAAGTACATAAGAACAATGCTTATTGTACAGGTTTTACCAACTTTTACCACAGCCTAAAATTATTTGATCAGGTAATAATCGATACATCAAGAACTGTAACAGGGATCAAGGAAAACCTTGATTACCTTGAGGCTACACCAACTCTATAGACGTCTACATCTCTAACACTTTGTGTACACACACTTTTCTGGATGTCTAAAACCTATAACCTGTATCTCTTTATATACTAGAGATATCTAGGTTTACAAGAAAACATAATAAATACAATAAGGAAACTAAATCTTTTAATCTTTATCTTTATTTCTTCATGAGCATATCTTTTTGTTTCTTATTGATATCTTCCATCTTTTGTAAAATATACTCCACCAGCTTAAAGAATCTCTTATTGTCGATTTAGGTCCTTTTCCTTTAAGTCCTTCATGTTTTATTCTTGTTTTGTCTTATCAACTCAAATATAATTCCTAACAATCTTCTCCTAGTTGATAATAATACAAAACCAAATAAGCACGAACTTCCCCTGAAGTTAATATATGAATGAAAACTTCCCCTTAAGCTATGCAATTCCACCAAGGATCTACAAGTTGCAAATCATCAAATCTTCTTCCCCTTTTTTGTCTCATCAAATAAAAGGACTAAAATTTGTGTTTAAGTATCTAGCTTAGTCTAGATTAACAACATGTTGAGTTTAAGGATCTAGGATTAGTTAGGATTAACAACATCAATGAACATTAAATAATGTATACAGAAATCAACATAAGAACATGATTAATATAAACAAGGTTTTACTATCATTTACCACAACGCCCACAATATTATTTGATCCAGAAATAATATTGTTACATCAATGATCTGTAACAGGGGATCAATGTGAAAACCTTGATTCCTTGAGGCTACACCTTCTCTATAGACGTCTACATCTCTAACCACATTGTGTACCACACACTTTTCTTGGATGTCTAAAACCTATAACCTGTACTCTTTTTATATAGAGATTAGCTAGGGTTTACAAGGAAAATAATAATACATAAGGAAACTAAATCTTTTAATCTTTATTTTATTCTTCTTGAGACTATCTTTTAGTATCTTCTTATATCTTCCATCTTTTGTAGATATACTCCTCCAGCTTGAAGATCTCTTATTGTCGATTAGTCCTTTTTCTTTAAGTATCTTCATGTTTCATTCTGTTTTGTCGTATCAATCAAATATAATTCCCCAACAATCTTCCCGCTAGTGATAATGATCGAAAACCAATATAAGCAGAAATTCCCTGAGAAGTTATATACAAATGGAAAAGTCCCTTAAGCTATGCATTCCACCAAAGGAATATACATGTTGCAAATTCTCTAATCTTCTTCCATTTTTGTAAATCCATCAGTAATGGACTAAATATGTGAGTTTAAGGATCTAGGCTTAGTCTAGGATTAACAACATGTTGAGTTTAAGGATCTAGGCTTAGTCTAGGATTAACAACATCAATGAACATAAAATATGTATAACGGAATTAACATAAGAACAATGATATTGTAACAAGGTTTTACCAAACATTTACCACAACCCCAATATTATTTGATCAGAATAATACGGTTACATCAATGAACTGTAACAGGGATCAGGAAAACCTTGATTACCTTAAGGCTACACCAACTCTATAGACGTCTACATCTCTAACACTTTGTGTACACACACTTTTCTGGATGTCTAAAACCTATAACCTGTATCTCTTTATATACTAGAGATATCTATGTTTTCTACTAGGTAACATATAAATACAATAAGGAACTAAATCTTTTAATCTTTATCTTTATACTTCTGAGATTTATCTTTTTAGTATCTTATGATTTCTTCATCTTTAGTAGGAATTTACTCCACCAGCTGAAGAATCTCTTATTGTCGATTTAGTCCTTTCCTTTTATGTCCTTAATGTTTATCTTGTTTTGTTTATCAACTCAAATATAATTCCCAACAATCTTCTCCCTAGTTGATAATGACAAAACCAAATAAGCACGAACTTCCCCTGAAGTTAATATACAAATGAAAACTTCCCCTTAAGCTATGCAATTCCACCAAGGATCTACAAGTTGCAAATCATCAAATCTTCTTCCCCTTTTTGTCAATATCAAATAGGAGACTAAAATGTGCAACTTTGGTCTTCACAACCACAAACCATTATCACACTTCTAATTTATCCTTCCAAAAAAAAAGAAAAAAAAAAAAACTCAAATTGCCTCCATTACGCACCATAAGAAAATGAACTTGAGCCTAGTAGAACTTAACTAGCTAGTGTAGTAACATAAGGCTAGTGTAGTAAAAACCTTCACCTCAATGTAGCATATAAATGGTTAAATATTTTAACATTAAGCTTCCCTAAAACCCATATGTTAACCATTTTTCGAATCTTACCTTTCTGTAGGTCTCTATGTAATGTTCACTGATGAAGAAAAACTAAGTATAACGAACTTGATTGTAGAAGTATAATAAAAACCCCCAAAACTTGTGACTTTATGTCTTGGCACTATCCACGTGACTTCGAACGTTATACCAAACCAATGTTTTAGGGAGACGCCAATCTCTTGACAATTTTTCTCATTCTTTCTATGGAGGACACATAACCAAGTGATAGCAAATGTGAGCATTAAGCACCATAGAAAATCATACACCTTTGTAGATTTGTCAATTCTTCGTCACATACATTGAATAACACAAAAACGTTATTCTTCCCCAATGTAGTCAGACATTTATAGATATGATAAGACACAAACCCGTGAAAATCACTTCATCGTAAAATAAGTGTTAAACATAATCTTGTAATCAATTTATTCAAAATAAAATACGAGCATTTTAAACGTTTATGACATTTAAAATTATTAGATTCCCATTAAATGAAGCATCGTGTTAATCGAGTTCCAAAACTATGTGTTGTCCGATATCGAAGAACCTAGCTAGTTTTAAATGCATTATCGGATAACACTAGCAGTACAAACACTTTTCTCGGATGACAAAGGTTAGTATAAACATAAACTTGAACAGTACTAACCTTTTCTTGAGCAATCATGCATAAAATACTCGAACAGTACTAATATTCAATAAGGCCACGTTTGAATTTCTTATATATCTCATATAATACTTTTGAGCCGTTCTACTCTTTAATTACCAATCGAAGCCATTTTACCTGCTGTTCACCAATATTGTTGTCACCTACTGTTCATTGTTCGAACAGTATTAAGTCTTCTGTTGGCAGCACCAATAACATCGAACAATATTAACATCAAAGCCTAACAGTATTAATTCTTTTTAAGCTTAAGTACACAACAACAATATTAATACTTTTGGTCGAACGTAGCTTGAGCCCAACAGTTAGAAACAAGTACACGTGATGGCAACATACATACTTTGACTATATATATACTTTCTTTACTCCTTGACCGTACCACCTCAACCATGACGACAAACATGCTTGATTAGTGACAGCAATAAATAGAATACCACATTTTGTATTGCGTAACGTATAGTAACATAAAATTTTTTAAGCTGCATGAATGTGGCCTCCATAAAGCATGAACAGTTTTAACTATTAACTGTTTTAATACAACTCCTTTTTATCACGTCAGATTCACCATATACAAAAACCTTCTCACATATATCTTCCTAAGATATACACATATATCTTCTAAATATATGTACACGTCGGCTAAATAATAAAGTATATGAAGTCTTTTCCTTGATTGCACTCAGTCAAGAAAACAGAATTAAAATATTTATAATCACAACTGTTGCTGTTGTGATCTGGGCTATTCATCATACCCATACATCGATTTGCTGCTGCCTGTTGTTGTGAAACATATCAACCATCACTATCCAATCGTGACCAGCAACGAAATCCTTAGATACAAAAATCCAACGAGACGCCATTGAACCCTAAATATTAACGATCCAGATCAATCACCATTCTTGTAGAGTCTCGTTTGGGTTTATAATAAAAGATCCAAAGGTTACGTTATGGTGATCTCAAAAAATAAAACATCCGAGCAGAATTAAAACCTTTGTTGAATTCAATATGGATCAAGAATCAATGAAAAACTTGAATCCATTATCATGAAAACCAAATTCTGCTTTAACCAAAACTGAAATCACCGAATTTGAATTAAGTATCGAAAAGAAAACCAAATTCGATGTGAAGAAAACCCTTTAATAGTAACAATAAATTATAATCATATTGCATACCCATAACAGGTAGAGAGGATGATTATAAACACTGTTATAGCAATTAAACTTAAAAACCCTTGAAAACTTTAACCAAAATTGATTCAAAATTAGGGTTTTAGGGTTTCTTTAAAAACCTTGTAGATCCTAGATCAAGAGCCACGAGGCTCTGATACCACATTGTTGAGTTTTTATAGATCTAGGCTTAGGTCTTGGATTAACACATCAATGAAACATAAATATGTTATAGCGGGTAATTAACATAAGAAACAATTGATATTATAAACAAGGTTTTACCAAACATTTACCACAACCCCAATATTATTTGATCGATAATCTGGTTACATCAATGACTGTAACAGGGATCAAGGAAAACTGTTATACCTTGAGGCTACACAACTCTTTAGAAGTCTAATCTAACACTTTGTGTACACACACTTTTCTGGATGTCTAAAACCTATAACCTGTATCTCTTTATATACTAGAGATATCTAGGTTTACAAGGAAAATAATAAAATACATTAAGGAAAACTAAATCTTTTAATCTTTATCGTTATTCCTTCTTGGGCAATCTTTGTATATTCTGATATCTTCCATCTTTTGTAGGAATATAACTTCCACCAGCTTTGAAATTCTTATTGTCGATTTAGGTCTTTTTCTTTTAAGGCTGCCTTCATGTTTCATTCTTGTTTTGTCTTATCAACTTCATCTTATATTTCCCAACAATTTACTTAGACCGAAGCCTATCACATGTAATGTATCCCGCAAGTCTATGTTATTGCAAGCGATCCCTTAAATGCTATGTTGCTGAAGTATCTGAAAATTGATTGAAGAAGTCCTGTGCCATGCCTTAGTATTTGGTAAAAAAAAAGTTATATATATGTGTTATAATCGTTCGAAGAAATAAAGGCTTATGTTCGGAGCATGAATATTAAATCCTCTCCAGTACCCAAGTTCCGCCCTTCGGTCAGGTTTATGTGTTAAGTACAAGCCTATTGTAGCTATCTAGATTATGTCAGTACAAATTGAGTGTTCTTCACAAAATCATATCTAAACCCTATCTGAGTGGCTGAGTGATTTTAAAATCTAACACTATCCCTATGTAAGGTGCTAAGTCATATGTCTATGCCTGAAAAGTTATCTAAAATGCAATCTCTTATAAAAAAATCAAAATTTTCTCAACGTCACGATATTAGATTTTTTTTTCTCGCTTCCATTGCTTTAGGCAAGCAATAAGCTAATGTGTGAGGATTTGATAACGCCCAAAAATTTCTATACTTGTTTTCTATGGCGTTATTTGTATTTATTTGATCATTTCTTATGAACTTTCGATACTTATTAAGGGCTTAATTTGCTTATGAGGTTCACTGAAGACTCTAACGACCAAGCTCAAAGAATTATAACTCTTTGGGAGGCAAATTCTAGAAAGAAAGTTTTCTAGCCAAAACGCCACACTTATTTGTAAGTGCGCTGCACTTCCAGTAAAAGTCCTTAAATGCTATCGCATTAACTCGCTCAAGTCCGCCGCACTTATTTGTAAGTTGCGCCGCACTTTTCATCCAAATTCTTGCCTATTAATTGTGACGAAATTTCTCAAACAAATTCATTCCTCTCCACACCTATTTCCCACTTCCGATCTCAATCTACACATACTTATCCTTCCCCTTTCATCAACACCAAGAATTTCTTATCCCTTAAAGAACAAGATTTATCGATCAAGAACGAAGAAGGTTTTCTTACTCTTATTTTGAAAATAATGGAAATTTATGTAATGAGTACTTTTGTTATGAACTCCTTAGCCATGAGAGGCTAAATCTCTCATGACTACCTCGGTAGAAGTTACGATATTGATAAGTGTTTGGTATGATCTTGGCCGCTTTAATCCTAAGGCGTATGTTGCAACCATGTCGATATCCCGATCTTATCTGTTTTTGCTTATACAACTAAGATTATATAATCATATCGGGATTGGTCGAAATACCCCGTTTATGTTCTATGTGGTTTAAAGATTTGTCTTATGGTCTTTAACGTCTGTGCCGAGAAATCTCACTTTCGTAAAATTGATAACATAAATAAGCTTTGATCTAATGTAACTGTATTATTTTGAGTGACCACATTTGGTCTGGTTAACTAAATATAAGTCTTAAGTTAACAAGTTGATTTGTGAAAACGTTTTCTGACGAGAAATCATCTTTATAAATTAATGCCCCATCTTCGAGGTCAAATCATTTCCAACACTTATAAGTTATTTTTTAACTATCCGAGTAGTCATACCTTTTATCATTGGTAAAGTAAAAATTATTTTCAAAATTGTTAAGGTCTATTTTCTTTTTAATTTATTTGAACATCTCTAATCCTGTGGGTGAACTCTGGTGTTACTAAAAGATTACACTAAATACGTGGGTTATACTTTTTCCGTGTGTTTCCATATAATTATCCGGTATTTTTAGTCTTGAATAAATTTAATGCTTCTGAAACACTTCAAGTACAAATTAAAATAAATGGAAGATGGTATTTCTTTATATCAACTAAAATATATTAAAAAATTCTTAAGAAAATTTGGCTTAGAGATTCTTAACAATGAAAAACCACATGTCCCTCGATACCAAAATTACGAATAGACGAAAAGTGTGAGTCGGTAGTAGATAGTACTAGTATTGAGGCATGATAGGTAGTTTATTATACCTAATGGAAGTAGCCCGATAGCATATTTGAGTATCTGACTTTGTGCCGATTCCATAGAGGCTCTAAAAACTCTCACCTTGAGCGGTTTAAGTATCTTTAAATACTTTTTAAGGCACTACTGCACTTTGGATTTAAGGGGATCCTAAGGGCGAAAAGTCATAGTATACAGTAGTTTAGTCATCTATGATCTATGCGGGAGGTTTATGTGGATTCGATGACAATTTATTCTCTATGAGGTTGTGTGGATTTAAAGAATTGCTTCTAAATCCGATACAATAATTTATTTAAGATTATAAGATAAAATTTTATGCAAAGAATAAAAATTTATAAATGAATTAAAATAACAAATCAAGCTATATCTACAAAAATTAAAGTATTTTTATGTTAAGTTAAGGAATGAATAATTGTAAGGAATGAGTCTGATAAGTATTAATAAATTCTAGGAGTAAGGAATTAATTCTTCAAGAAACGATTGTTCTTGAATGTATTATCTTTGCATTTAAGTCCACCCCATAAAGTAAGATATTAATTTTTAAATGAAGTAATTTATTTAAGAGCAGGAAGTGCACTAGGGTATTTATACGTTTCGTAGGATGACATCTTGGTTCTCGAAGATAAACAACCGCTCATGCTATATCCGTCTACCGAAGCTGAATACGTAAGCGTCCGGAAGGCATGTAACAGCACTATGGATGTGGAACCATAGCTTTATCGACTACGACGTTCGACTCGACGATGTCCCAATCATATGCGGAAATAAAGGCGCGATTGACCTTAGCAAAAACCCGATGCAACATTCTCGAACCAAACACATCAAAATTTGTCACCACTTTCTTCGTGATAATGTCCAGAACGGACATATCTTAATCGAAAGTGTCGTCCGTCGACAACATCGCTGACATTCTTACAAAACCCCTTAAACGTGAATCGTTTAACTATCTACGTCTTGGTTTAGGAATGATGGAACACATTCCATAAATCATACTAGTCCGCTTCTCTTTCTTCTGTCTCAATTCTAGTCCGTGTTCCATTCCGTGTGGTGACAACTTAAATACTTCATCCGAAGTACCTTAAGCATTTTTAATTCGCGAAATGAAAATTAAAATGTCACTCGTATTTTGTAAAATTTTCATCAAAAACTGAGTCAAAAACCCCTTACTGAGGACAGCCCCCATACCATAGGCGCCCCCCCCCCCCAATATATTTAGGACCGCCAGGCGATATGGGACCGCCATCAGCAGACACTAAATCTGAACACTTAACTTCTTAATTTTTTTTTCAAAATACAAAATCCCCAAACATACCCTTCTTCTCTCGCAAGCTACGAACAAGAACCAACACCCTAAAAACCCAAAATCATCACTAAACTATAATTGAAGATCCAAATCAAACCTATAATCACGCACAGCATCTTGTAAGTTCATCAATTGTAAGTCATTTAATTATTTTCCTTTCAATTTGTAGTCTAAGGTTCAGATGAACACTAAAAATTGATGACAATGAGGATGTTTTTATTTTTCGTTGATAGTTCCTTTCGAAGACTGATTCGGGATGGGATTGAGCGTCAGCAGTGGTCAGATTTATCTTCGTTGTTAGAGTTGGTTATTCTCTCGCCCTCTAAAGATAGGTGGTTATGTGACTTGAATGGAGAAGGGGCATTTCGTGTTAAAGATGCTCGTTCTATCATTGATGATATTTTTCTTCCTTCTTCGGCGGTTGCTACTAGGTGGGTGAAATATATTCCGATTATGATCAACATCTTTATGTGGCGTGCTCGGCTTGATCGTATCCCAACTCGGTGTAACTTAGCTAGTCGTGGTGTTGTCTTGGAATCTTCTTTATGTCCCTTGTGTGGCTTGGCTCCAGAAGATGCTTCCCATGTCCTATTTAGATGTGAGCTATCTAAGCATGTTTTCCGTAGGATGTGCCGGTTGTGGGATCTTGATTGGCAAGATGTTTCGTCCTTTCCTGATTGGGATGGTTGGTTCGCTAATGTTCGGTTGCCGTACAAGCTTAAGCTCCTATTGGAAGGCGTTTTTTGTGCCGCCTTGTCGCATATTTGGATTTTTAGGAATCACTCTATTTTTGACAAGACCTCTCCGAGACGCTCCATTCTTTTTGATGATATTGTTGCGTGGTGTTTCACTTGGTGTGGTAGTAGATGTAATTCTTTGTTTTCTTGGGATTGTTGGTTGAAAAACCTTTATTTGATTTCCTTGTAAGTTTTCCTCTAGCGTCTTGCTAGTTTATAAAATTTGCCGTTCAAAAAAAAATATATATATATTTTAGGTATAATTTATTTGGATTAAAACTTTAAAAGAACATCAATGGACCATGTTGGCCGATAACAGTATCAACTAATACTTCCTTAAAGTTTGAGTCGGACAAATATCAAAATTGAATTGAAACTTTTCAAAAACCAAGGAAGGAAGCCTTTTAGTAAAAATGTCACGAACAATCATGTCAATCATGACTGGCCCATGTCAATCATGTCACGAACAATGTAGGCCAATCTAAATGTGTTTTGTGCGCTGATGTTGCACAAGATTGGCAATCAAATAGACGGGGCTGACATCGTAAGAATATACAAAGGTAGAAGAAAACAATGGTGTATATATCTCACGTGGTAGATTACTAATCAACACAGTATCAACAACGACACTACCAACACCCTTATATTCAACCTCACTACTAGAACGAGAAAAATACGTGTTACCGTTTAGTTGATCGGGAAAGCAAGTTAACCCCTAAAAATAACACAGTAACAAGATGTCGAACGAAGCGTGACAAGTCAATTAACCTAATCTGCAAAAAGGGTAATTATGAGAGAAGAAATAAGTGAGGTGTAATGTTGTCAACCAAATTCAAACTAACTTAACATAAAGTCATAAAGCAATATACATTTAAGGGCTACTAAATGCGGTTCTTGCAAAACATGCATATTTAAACATATACGTTGTATTGTATAAGATAAACTAGAGAGTAAAAGTAAAATACCATAAACTACCAATCAAACTATGATATAAAGCAGGTTATAGAACAGGAGCACCGCTGTGACTTAGCTTGCACTACGTATCAACACAACCCGACAAAGATTGCATTTAAGCATTTGTTCTTGCTTTCCATAACGCTCTTACATGACATCACTCAATAAAAACTATTAAGTGCTCAATTCATTCTGGATAGTCTACATGTCAAGTTGATTTAATAGATGTACACACCTTCATTATACAATAAAAGTGGGGATACCCATTATCTATGGCAAGTATACAACTATAATATGTGGTATTTTGTATTAAATAAAACATGAAAAATATGATGTGGAAATCAAATAAACTTGGTAAGGTTGAATGGGCTGTGAATGTGTTTTTAGAAGAAGTACAATGTTGATTAGTTTGTTTTTAGAAGAAGTACAATGTCTCTTATACCACATAATAAAAGAAAGAGAGAATTACATAAATCGTCCTTGTTGTTTGCCGGGTCTAACAAATTTGATCCTTGTGCTTTTTTTTCATCGGGTTTGATTGATCCTTGTGGTTTTGACCCATTACGGGTTTGGTCCCTTGACCAACATTTTCGTTAGTTTGACCGTTAACTTGAAGGTTGCTTTCGTCTTTTCATATATTTATAATTATTCTTTTTCAAAAAAAAAATCGAAAAAAAAATGTCGACATTTTTTTTTCAAAAATTTTTATACACGTTTTCAAACACACATTTTTATACACGATATTATATACATGTTTGTATACACACGTTATTATACACATTTTTATACACGATATTATACACACGTTATTATACACATTCTTATACACGTTATTATATACACGTTTTATACAAACATTTTTACACATACTTTTAAACACACATTTTTATACACGGTTATTATATATATTTTTGTTACATATTTTTACACACGTTTTTATACACGTTACTATATGCACTTTTTTATACACAAGTTTTTATACACACATTTTTATACACGTTTTTAATAACGTGTCGAAAACGTTTAATAATAACGGTGTATTATAACGTGTATAAAACGTGTGTAAATATCGTGTATAAAAACGTGTGTATAAAAATGTATGTATAAAAACGCGTATAAAAAAATTCGTAAAAAAAGAAGTTTTGAAAAAAAAATTCGTAAAAAAATTACGAAAAAAAGTTTTTTGAAAAATTTAGTAATAAATATATGAAAACCACAGGGACGATTTTTGCAACTTTCTCAAATAATAATAATAGATATATGAAAAAACAAAAATACCCTTCAAGTTAACGGTCAAACTAAATGAAATGTTGGTCAAGGGACCAAACCCGATGAAAAAAGCACAGGGACCAAATCTGTTAAACCCGACAAACCACACAGATGATTTATGTAATCTTTTATTTAGTAAATGAAAACGTAAAGTGAGAACTTTCGTATTTCTAAAAAAAAGAATGTTGCCTTATTAAGTATCATTCTCTTGATTTTTCTTTTTAATTATAATTTTTATATAAGATAAAACCTAAAAGTTTCCTAATTTGGCACTATTTTTTGAATTTTTGTTTTTTATTTGTTATGTTTCAAAAAATACAAAATACACATTAACTAAAAAGTTATTACATGTGCTAAAAAGTTATTCTATGATAGTTTAGGGGCAAATTATAATATTGTTTAAAAAAAAGGTAGATGAAACTCAGGGGCCGTTTAGTTGGTGAAAAATATCTCAGTTTTCCAAGAAATTTTTCATGTGAAAAGGAAAATATTGAAAATCCGTTTGGTCGTATTTTTTTCCCAACATTTTTTTAAAAATGTGGAATTTTCATTCTCACTTTTTTTCAACATTTTTCAAAAAAAGTGGAAAGCCCATTTTATCATTCTCATTTCTTCTCATTAAAAAGAAAATATGTAACTCCAATTAAACGGGTTTTCAAAATCTCAACTCTTCTCTAAAGAAGAAAAACAAATCCCTTTTTTAAGAAACTGGAAACTGAAAAATACAAAAAAAAATTTCACCAACTAAACCCAAATTTATCCACCATATCCTCTATGCCATCAACAAAATCTAAGGGGCCATTTAGTTGGCGAAAAATATCTCACTTTTCTAGGAAAATTTTCATGTGAAAAGGAAAATATAGAAAATCCGTTTAGTCCCAATTTTTTTCAACATTTTTCAAAAAAGGTGGGATTCTCATTCTCACTTTGTTAATACAAATAATGTCTAAAAACGTTATTTATATTTTTCGACCTCTCAACGTTTTGATAATAACAAAATGTAAAAACGTTTACAATAAAATTAAACGTTTACAAATTATTAATCGTAAAATTCCATTTCTAAGATTAGTGATCACTTAAGGTATGAACAAACAAATCATTAAGCATGATTAGTGATCAAGAAAATATTTTTCTCATCCATTACATTTTTACAAAAGATTTTCACAAAATTAATTATACAAAATATTTTCTAATTAAAAGAAAAGTTTTATTAAAAACTTAAAATTTGAAATTTAAATTTTCCCCCCAAAACGAAAGCTTCTATACCAGATACAACCTTCCCCACAAAAAGACAAAAAAGGGAGCGGAGTCTACTGGCGGCCCCCTTATAGGCCTGGCGGCCCCCTTATATATATGGGACCGCCGGGACCGCCGCCAGTTACCGTTGGCTTTTCCTGTCTATAAATACTGGTCCACCCCTTGCTGAAAATCAGACCTCTTTGCATGAATTTTCTCACACTTCTTTCTCTCTCTAAAAACCTTCTTTCTCTCACTAAATATCTTGATCACTAACATCTCTTGATCTTGTTTCAAGTGATCTAATCTCTTCTTCTCATCTCTTCCCTCTCTTTCAAGTGCAAGAGAAGAACACTCGTATTCGCCAAGAAATGAAGTGTTGATTAGTGATCTCTCCTCCTTTCTTCTAAGTACCAAACCTCTATTGTAATTATCTTGTGTATTTGTGTGATTCAGATAGTGTGTAAATCCGATAGTGTAGATCTAGTGATTGTGTATTGATTGTGAAGTGGTAGATTGGTTCTAGCTAAGATTAGGACTCGACATCTAGCTTAGTGTCGGAAAATAACGTAAGCGACGTGTAAACGGTTTTCTCCACCTAAAGGGAGCTTGTTGACATAGTGAAATCTCGAGTCGGATACTCGGGGAGTGGAGTAGGGCGAAGAGGTGCTTCGTAGCCGAACCACTATAAAATCTTGGTGTCTTGGTTTGGTTGTTCCTTTCCTTATCTCTTTACATTATTATTGTTGTTATCTAGTTTTAGTTTAGATAGTTATTGCTTGTTCATATTGTGGATTGGTTAAACATATAACTCGGATCTAAACATTTTTGAAAGCAAACTTTTAAAACGTACATGTAAACTATTCAACCCCCCTTTTAGTTTCCACAAAAAATGTCAAAATAAACCCTAAAACTTAAAAATAACAAAATTTCGGATGTCGGCATAAATTTTAAGATCTATGCTTACTGCAGAATCTTTTAGATTGAACTTTCTGACTTCAGCATAGATCTTAAGATCTGCTCAACTCAGATTTTTGCTTCCCCTGCATCAATCTTGCTATCTTTTCTGCTTCGCTATTTACATTACGTTGAAATTGTAAACTGACAATATGCAATGTGGTCTGCATCAATCCTGGGGTCATTACGTATGAGGGTTACAACGAATTTAGCGCGTCAACACCTTTTATGAACAAGAAACTTCTTCCCGTGCTAGACTCTCTATAGGTGTTTCGATCATGTCGTATGATGAAGACAACATATTATTAGTCGATATATTTGTATAACTATTAGTCATTAACTTATACCCAAGACCTCTGGTGTTAACCAGTTTGCTATATGTGGTTATTTAAGCATAAGTTTCATGCTGACGGGACTTAGAGTCGCTACAAGGCTCGTTTGGTTGCTAACGGCAGTAGTTAGAACCTTGGTGTTGACTTTGATGAGACATTTAGTCCGGTTGTTAAATCGGCTACCATTTACACGGTCCTTAGCCTTGCCATGTCTTATAAGTGGTTGATTCACCAACTTGACGTTAAGAATGCATTTCTTAATGGTGATTTATCTAAGACTGTCTACATGCATCAACCCCTTGGATTTGTTGACTCTCAATACCCTTATCATGTTTGTCTTCTGCAGAGATCTTTATATGGACTGAAACAAGCACCTCGTGCTTAGTTTCAGCGTTTTGCAGGTTATGCCACACGGGTCGGATTTTATCACAGTTGCTGCGATTATTTATTGTTTATTTATAGACAGTATCTTAGGTTG
>BQNB010070687.1:0-33040 GCA_026074375.1 Tanacetum coccineum
AATCATTGAGTAAAAAACAACTGAGATTAATACTGATACTAGTAAATCTAAAACCAATGAGACTGTATGTAAAACAAATGAAGTAAACATGGAAAAACATAAGTCAGTCCATGAATCAGTTGTGCCTAAACAAAAGATTAACAGAGACAAAGTCATCATTGAGGATTGGTACTCAGATGATGAGGATGATGTGTCTGAAGTAAACACAGTTAGTCCTGTTAAGACTAAAGAGACTCAAACAGTTAAAACTCAAGTTGATAAAATTGGTCAAATTTCTCAGAAAGAAGGAATTAGATTTAAGAAAATAAAAGCTTGCTTTGTCTGTAAGAGTACTGACCATTTGATCAAAGATTGTGATTTTTATGCCAAAAAGAGTCCAGAACCTAAGCTGAAAACTGTGGTCAATACTGGTCAAAGGGTGGTCAAACAAGTATGGGATAATGCTAAAAGAGTATATCATCAAAACTTTTCAAATAAATTGAAATACCCTCAAGCAAGAAGGACTTTTGTCCCATCAGGAGTACTAACCAGGACAGGTTTGGTTAATCCTGTTAGGCCAAATGGGAAAAGAGCAGCACATACTCTTAGTACTGCTAGGTCTATTAGTACTGCTAGGCCTATTGCTAGGCCTATTAGTACTGCTAGGCCTGTTAGTACTGCTAGGCCATTTGTCCCAAAAATAGCACAAACTAGTAGTGTTATTAGACCAATTTACCCAAGAATGGACAATATAAGACCAAGAGCCTCATATTCACCAATCAAGAGGTCTTACTACACAAAACCAGCTTTTAAACCCAAAAACTTAAAACAAGATGTTAAAACTTCTGGGGTTAAAAATATGACTACTGCTGGGAAAAGAGCGGTAGTTAATACTGGTAAGGGTAAGATGGATAATGATCTTAAGAAGTCAAGGTGGGTGTGGAGGCCTAAGGGAAATTACATGGATCATGAGTCCAAAGAAAAAGGATCTTTCATACTCAAGAAGTTTGAGTATGTTGACCCAAAAGGGATATCCAAGTCTGTGGTGACTTGGGTCCCTAAGAGATACTGATTTCTCTTACTTTTTGTGCAGGGCAATCCAGAGATCTGTTTACAGGATCATGCAGTGGTGGATAGTGGTTGCTCTAGCCATATGACTGGCAACAAAGCTTATCTTTCAGATTATGAAGATTACAATGGAGGCTTTGTGGCTTTTGGAAGTGATCCCAAAGGAGGTAAAATAACGGGTAAAGGTAAAATCAGAACTGCTAATTTAGACTTTGATGATGTCTATTTTGTAGATGAACTTAAGTTTAACCTTTTCTCTGTCTCACAAATGTGTGACAAGAAAAACAGTGTCCTCTTTACTGACACTGAATGCCTTATTCTGTCTCCTAGCTTTAAGCTTCTTGATGAAAATCAAGTTGTACTTAGAGCTCCTAGACAGAATGGTGTGTACAGTTTGGATTTAAAGAACATTGTTCCTTCTGGAGGTATAACTTGTTTATATGCAAATGCAACAACAGATGAGTCTAAATTGTGGCACAGGAGATTAGGTCATGTGAATTTCAAAAATATAAACAAACTTGTTAAGGGACACCTAGTTAGAGGCCTACCTTCCAAAGTTTTTGTGAATGACCACACTTGTGTTGCCTGCAAGAAGGGTAAGCAACATAAGGCCTCCTGTAAGGCCAAGTTAGAAAGAACCATCAGAAAGCCCTTAGAATTACTTCATATGGACTTATTTGGACCTGTCTCTATAGAAAGTATTAACAAGAAAAGTTACTGTTTGGTTATGACTGATGATTTCAGCAGATTTAGTTGGGTATTTTTCTTAGCTACCAAGGATGAAACATCTGAAATCCTTTGTAAATTTATCATAGGGTTAGAAAACCAATTGAAACATAATGTTAAAATCATTAGATGTGATAATGGGACAGAGTTTAAGAACCATGCTATGAATGAATTATGTGCTAAGAAAGGAATAAAAATGGAGTTTAGTGTGGCTAGAACTTCATAGCAGAATGATATTGCAGAAACGAAAAATAGGACCCTAATTGAGGCTGCTAGAACTATGTTAGCAGACTCACTTTTACCTATCCTATTTTGGGCAGAGGCAGTAAATACTGCCTGCTATGTACTGAATAGGGTATTAGTGACCAAACCTCAAAATAAGACACCTTATGAACTATTAATAGGTAAATCACCTAGTATTAGTTTTATAAGACCTTTTGGGTGCCCCTTGACCATTTTAAACACCTTAGATTCCTTGGGAAAATTTGATGGGAAATCTGATGAAGGTTATTTGCTTGGGTACTCACACTAGTAACGCCTTTTAGAGGTATACAATAAAGGACCAAAGGGTAAAGAGAATCTGACATTGATTTTCTTGAAGATAACCAAATGTGGAGGAACTGTCCTATTTGGATGTTTGGATCTTGTTTTTATTACCAATTCAATTGAACTATATTCCTGTTATGTAGAAAATCGGTTAATGTGGATGCAGTACACCAAGATTCTTATGTTGCTGATTCATCAAGGATAAGATAAAGAAACATACTCAGGATACATACTGCTTCAAATACACCTCATAGGACTAGGATTCCAGTAGAAGATGTTGGCTCCAGTCTGGACATGAAAAACCTTTGAAAGTTCTTCTAAAGACAATGATGTACAGATGCAGAAGATGTTGCTGACAAAGGAAGAAACATCAGATGACGACAGAGGTGAAAAAGTCTTGCATGATGAATTGAAAGATGATTGCTCAAGAAAGTGTTGCTAAAGATTGGATGATGACAACAAAGACAAGCTTTTGAAGAAGAAAAGAGGAATGTTGCATCTCAAAAGAGGGCAGCTCAGGCTACCAGTATTAACAAACTTAGTAATGTTAGGTCATCTGTTAGTACGGCTACCACGCCATATGTTAGTGCTGCTCGTACTCCCATAGGTGCAAATGCTGATGAATCATCATTTGTCTATCTTGGAGGAAAAATACCTATTGATGCATCTACTCTTCCATAATGCCTGTGTTTACCCATTGATCTAAATATGCCCATGATTTAGGAAGAGGATTCTGATGCATTTCAAATGGATGGTATATTCAATAGAGCCTATGATGATGAGATGTAGGTGTGTGGCCTGATTTCAAACATTATGATGGACATCATTAATGTCAGTTACCTATTCCCCCATCAGAATTTCTTAAGGATCATCCAAAAGATCAAATTCTATGAGATCCTAAGTCAGCAGTTCAAACAAAAGGAAAGATTCAAAAGGCTTCTTCAGCACAACAAGCATTGGTGAGCTACATCTCCAAACAGAATAGAACTAATCACAAAGATCATCAGAACTTTTTGTTAGCATGCTTTCTCTCCCAAGAAGAACCCAAGAATATATCACAAGCCTTACAAGATGAAAGTTGGGTTCTTATTGGGAGGTCGGGGATGATGGAAATATATAAAATCCATTTTAGAGAGAGAAAACACTTTATTAATGAATGATTAGTAAAATTACAATTGTGAGGTTCACCCCTCTAAGGAAGATTAGAGGAGGTATTTATAGCCTAAACATAAGCCATCTTTGGGCTAATTACATTTCTAGTCCTTGTGTTTAAGACTATATAGAAACTAATGTAATTTCCATATAGACACCACATTTTTACTCCTAACATTCTTCTCCTAATGTGGTGGCATATGGAATTACTTACAATGTATCCTACAAGTACAAATATAAGTGCTCCAGCTTGAATCTTTCCATTACTTGCAAACGATACGATGTAACTTGTATAAACTGAGTTAGCTTCCCCTTAGTTCATACTGCATGTCTTCACACAACTTTCTTCATATACTTCTTTTTGTCGAAGTTTCTGAATCAGCTTCCCCCCAAACCAATATCTGTACTGTAAGCGAATTTAGAAACTGTGATGTAGCTTCATAGAAGAAGAAGTAGAAGTAGAAGTAGAATCAGAATCAGAGGATCAGAGAAGTAGAAGAAGAAGAAGAAGCCAACCACATCAAACTGAACTGCTTCTATTCTGATGAACATTCATTCAGGGGAACATGCAAGGAATCAACAACGTCTTCTCACATATGCACATACTTCACACATAACCATCTCTCCGTGCACCCCCAAATAATGAGTAAGAAAGTACAGAGTATCCTATGCGTGCATTACGCAGAAATAATCAAAGCCAGGACGAGGCCATAGCCTATAGCAAGATTGCGATCATACGAATAATCGAACGGTAGCCACTGAAAGCTGTCAATTATCTCATACTCATCGTTCTGCCTCACCCTGTCATTCGCTAATCGCTATATATGACGCCTAAATTCTTCCGCTCTCTTCCCCTGATTGCATTCAGATGATCAACGGAATTAAAATCATAATCTGAGTACGCTCGAATATTCGATAGAACAACCATGTGTGAAGTAGAATAAAGTCGGTTAAGCATGAGAATCTAAAAGATGGCCGATGAAAAACCTCTATTTGTATCTTCTCCGGACTAAGTCAATTTCCAACATCGCATTCTTGTTGGCTTTCTGTTAACTGAGCACTGATGGAAGAAAAACTCAATATGACAAACTCGATACTAAAGTAACATCCCTCAAAGTTGTGACTTCAGCTGGTACTATCCGGAAGAATCTCTTGAAAAATCCTTAACTATGTGAGTCACTGAGCCACTACAACGTAACTCTTAAACGTTGATAGCACTTTTGTGGAATAAAAAGAGAGAAAGAATCACAAAAGTAACCAGATATTCGAGTCTTCATGACAATCCTTATATGCTCGAACAAGTCATCTTCGTTGTAGAGGTAGAAAGGCCAGAAAAAACGAAATAAGTACACTTCCCCGTGAATATTACTTCAATCCCGAATAATAAATAAAGAATCAACCCCGTTCGTTAGAACATTTTTTGCGGTAAATTCCGAAGACATAGCATTTTAACTTTTTTCGTGAATCTTTATCCGGATCGTTTTAAGCAATAAGTGATGTTTTATTTTTGGTGTTTCGGCTTGCACTAATCATACCAGTCCATTTACATAAACTTTGCAACCCAAGTTTTAAACATTTCAGCCCAAATTTGTTATTAATCAGCTCAATTAGAATCCAGTCCATGTAAAATTTGGTTAAGTCCAACAAACACAAATCTGTCACAAATGATCAACCAGTCCCATTTAACACCTTATGTATCGACATATAATTGTGCCAGCAACCCTAAAAAACATACTATTACAAACACACAGCTACCCTTATTTATCCAATCACTCATCCCCCCCCCTCATTTATGCAGTTCAGACACAGTCTCCCACAACCAAAAATTATACATTCATCCTACCATCTCCTTGATAATCACAACAACAAAAATTAAACTTTCATCCCACCGTATCTCTTCACATCAACGAATTAAAACCCCTATGGACCAGACCCCTTTGTTTCTGAGTAGTACGAGTCACAAACCCATGAAGAACATCAGATTGTGGCTTTAAGATCCTTCTAGGGTCACGGTACGTTTATAGCATCTGTTGTCTTGCAATTTTGATTTAGTGAAACTAAGAAAAGAGAATAACAAAAATTGTTATAACTCTTTCTTCATTTTCGGAAAGTGAAAGACAACATTTCTTTGTCATAGATTGATGATGAAGAACATTTTCGTGTTTTTGATCTTTTTAAGGCCACGACATCTTTTGTACCACGAAAAGTTTTTTGAGATCTTTCTTGTTTTCTTTTTCGTTTTCGATTCTTGGTGTGGAGATGAGGTTGTATAAGGATGATGAGGTATTTTGTGACGATGGGAATATGTAGAAGGTGGATTTGGTTTTTGGTTGATGTTGTTATTGTGATGGGAATAGACTTGCATCTTCTCATTTTTCTGTTTTTTTTTTTCGATCGAGACTGAACTAGTATCACTCGGTGATTACCGAGTTTACGCTGAGTGAACTCGGTGGACTCAATCTCGGTATCGAATTTGTCTTGTCGAAATTAGATATCGAATATGTACATGTCTTGTGATTGTAAACTGTTTTGATCTTGATATGAATTTGTAGCATGTAGATACATATGTGTGTTGTTTCTATCTTTCATTGTAACTTCTTTTTCATTTTGATCTTGACTAAAACCATTTTCGGAAAAATCAGTTATATCACTGAGTTTGACCGTTGACCAAGTCAACACTGAGTTTGACTTCCGAAAATGGTAGATCTGATGATATTTCCGAGTTTGATGATCAATCAGTTTCGAATTTGTTAAAAATAGCAGTTTTAGCATATTTAATAACCAAATCTGACCGAGTTTGTTCTTACGATAAAACCGTAAGCATCCAAACTCGATCATATCGAAAATCACAAATAAACTGCTAAAATGTGTAATAAGCTGCTAAAACGAATAAGCTATAAACTGATGTATAAACAAGCAGAATCTGGACCAAAAATAGCTCTAATAAGCTGCTGAATGAAACTGAATAGGCTGAAACACATCAAATCTGAACCGAATAAGCTCAAAAACATCACGAACCGCCTGTGCAGCTCTAATACCACTTGTTAGGAATCTTGATTCACGATCTCGGGAGGTCGAGGATGATGGAAATATATAAAATCCAATTTAGAGAGAGAAAACACTTTATTAATGAATGATTAGTAAAATTGCAATTATGAGGTTCACCCCTCTAAGGAAGATTAGAGGGGGTATTTATAGCCTAAACACAAGCCATCTTTGGGCTAATTACATTTCTAGTCCTTGTGTTTAAGACTATTGGTATGTGCTTAAATACACATACCTTTTACCTTTAAAAACGAGCTAAAATAATCAAAAACGGACTTAAAATGCCAAAGATACGCTTGTTTTGCTAATTGTATTGTGCAGAAGGATAACAAGAAAGGACGAAAAAAACAAGACAAAAACGACCAATTGTGCTCGGATGGAATAAGACTGTGAAATGACAAGCCAATCAAAGCCGGGTGGAAAGTCAATCCAATCAAAAAGTCAACAGAAAAGTCAACTGGTCAAAGTCAAAGTCAACCCAAGTCAACCCCGGGGCCAAAGTTCAAGAAATATAAGTTTAGGGGCTGAAATTGCCAAACCCTAAACTTATTTATAAAGGAGAAAAGAGAAAAAGAGAAGACAAGGGCTTATTTTGCAATTTGCTCAAAGAAACAAGTAGGGGGGCAAAACTGCCAACCCCCCTAACTTGTACACCAAAGGGACGAAAAATGCAAAGAGTTATATAACTCTTGGGGACTTGTTTTGCCAAGTCCCCAAAAAGTTATTTAACCACAGGGGGACCGTGGGTGCTAATAACACCATTAACCATGAGGGGCCATTTTTGCCAAAGAGTGAAACCTTCACTCTGTTAACAGCCCCAACTTCTTTTCCCGCTCACTTTTTCCCTCTCAAACACACTCACGGGTTGTTTATCCTGTTTTTTACCCCTCAAAACTTCACCACCCAGCATGGATATTCATTTTCCCCTCCATCACTACCTTTCCCAGCCATAAGTTGCCACTTGGCAATCCACATCCCCAAGACCAAATTCGATGGCTAGGATTGATTTTAAAGATTGAAGGGCCAAGATTAAGGGCTAGAACTCTCTCACACAACAAACACACCTGTGTTTGTGTGTCTACAAACAAGCACAGCAAGAAAAGAAAGAAAGAGAAGACCTAGTTTAAGTTTTCGGCTATAAATAAGCCTTGTAAGCCATTGTGGAAAACATTCAGTTTTATATTCAGTTTTGTATCAATGTGACATTCAGTTTTATTAAGTTTTATTGTGTTTTAAGTGTTTTTATGTTACTGTTCCTTATGCACTTGTTATTTTCAGTTTATGAATAATTTAAGCATTTTTTATTATAAGCTCTCAATAAGCTATTTGAGCTTATTCTTGTTAATAAGCTCAAATTCAGTTTAAGTCATATTTAGTAAAGCTCTCAAATACTGTCTCATGTGATTTGAATTCATAAATGTTCATTTGATTGTGAATTTGGAAGCTTTTGAAGTAATAAGCTCATATAAGCTTATTGAGCTTATTGCTCAGGTTTAGAGGCTTAGGAGCCATTAGGACAGGTTTTCTAGGCCACTCACTCAGAAAGAGTGGCCTTGGTTCTGAGACAACAAATCCCAAGGTTTCATTTTCTAAATTTCATTCTAGCTTAACTTCTAGCTTAAATCATTAGCTTATTTGCTTTATATCTTTACAAATGCATTAGTTTAAAGTTGTTAGTTAGCTGTTTAAAGTTTTTTAGAGCCATGTTTTTGTGTTAAATAAGCTTATCTCTTAAAAAACTGTCATAAGTATAGTATAAGCTAGTAGAGAAACTAGCTTATTTTTCTTAATAAGCTAGGATTTTTAGTTTTAAAATAGCTTAAGTAGGTTAAAATAAGTAGAAGTAGATAAAAGGTTTTTTAAGTTTTAGTTTAAAAATGGATTTTAACCACTCTTTGGTTTGACAGTTTTTAGATAAAGGGGTGTTTGGCACAGGACCAAAACGGGTCAAAAAAAAAGGGTTTTGGCATGGGTTAAGGTACTTGGTCAATTGGATCAACGTTTTAAAGTCATTTTCTTAGGCTGGTGTTTTTTAAAAACATTTTTAGTTGAAATAAATTGTTTTCCCAAGTTTTTACCTCTTTTGAACGGTTAAGGTTTTAAGATCCCACAAGTGCTTATTTGATTAAGCACTTGTGGTTTGAGTTTATACATCAAAAAAGTTTGCATTTTGTGTGTTAAAAAGGGGCTGTCCAAGCCCTTTGTCCTCTTTACTTTGTGAGTCAAATTCACTCAAGCATCCCTGTCACAGTTATGTAAGTAAAAGCCAAAAGGAGCTTTTTCACAGAACCAAAATATAGCAAGTAAAAAGGGTTTTTACAGTCCAAAATTTGTGCATAAGTCCATTAGGATAGGAATACTCAATCTGTAAAGCTTATTTGTGATTTCTAGAGATTATTGACAGCTTAAAATAAGCTGTCAAATAAGCCTTGAGTGTAGCCATTTATAGGCTCCTGGTGCTAAGGGGGATCTTTAAGCTCATCTTTCTCAGCCTTTAAAGCCAACTTAAGCCCAAGTATTTGGCTTATTTTAAGAGCTTATAAGCCCTAGTATAAGTCTTCAAAGTTTCAGCCTTTGATAAGCTTATTTGGTTGCTTATTTTTAAGCCCAAAGATGCCCTTTGGCTGTTTACACCAACAGTACTAACACCCAAGTAGTACTGTCTGTGGGGGTTTAAGCCACATTCTGGCTTATTGAGCTTTTATTTACCATAGCTCAAATTGCTTCCTCATAGCATTTTAAGTTAGTTAAATAGTTGTTAAGATTATTTTCTCTTTTTTCTAGCTTATTTGCCAAAGTAACTTAGTAAAATTTTAGCTTTTAGGCTATTTTAGCTGCTGTCACCCTTAAGCTTATTTTATAGCTTATTCTTTTGACCAAAGTCAAACAGTGTTTTTGTTATAGTGTGTTGTTGGGGAATAAGCTTTTAAACTTGTTAGTTTTAAGTTTTGCTTAAAAACTCTTTTTTTTAATAAGCTAAAAATATGCTATGTTCGCGAGGTCTGTTTGGTCACTTTTTCTTAGTGTAGGGTTACACGTTTTAACCATAGGGTAAATTTAATAATTTTCCTCCGCTACCCTTTTAGTTTAGATTGTTACAATTTCTACCCCTAGGTGTGTTTAAAAAAAAAAAAAGAGAGGGGAAGACAAGGGACCCGGGTGAGCAAGACTCGAACCCAGGACCCCTCGATACATCCCCTCCCTTTACACAACACCACTTACCATTGCGCCCTTGGGTCTTTTTCGTTAAGACTCTAAGGGGCAAACAATTATTTAGGTCATTTTGAACCTCATAAGCTGTTTAAGCTGTCAAGCTTATTTACGGCTTTTGTAATAAGCTTGTGTTTGGGTTGTTATTTTTCGTTAGTAGGACCTTTATAGTGTAAGATTTTGTGTAAATTTTCAGAATTTTTTGTAAATGTTTAATATTTTTATATAATTTAATTTAGTTTAAAAGTTTATTAAATTCATAATAAATAACAACAAATTATCAAAAATATATTATGCTTTTTAGAAAAATTTTCTTTTGTCATCTAGTTTGTAGGAAAAATATAAAAGTTTTCGTAGGGTCATTTTTATAACTTTATACTTTTTAAAGAAGGCGTGTCCGGGTAGGTTTTTGTTTTGGACTCGTTTTTGGGTCAACGATACTCCGTTTTCAGGTTTGTCTTTTTTCATTCTTCTTTATTTGACCCGTAGAGTAGTTTGGAAGTGAAAAATTTTCCTGTATAGGGTTATTTTAAAAGATTTGGTTTCTCCCTTTTAAAAGGGATTCGGGGTTTCGTTTTCAGTTTTAATTCGTAATTTCTAGGTTTTTCTTAAACGTTTTTAGTCGATATCATCTAATGACTTTTTCAATCTTCCCAAACTCATTCTTTCCTTCAAATTCATATCTGCGATCGTACTCGTTTTACCCATTCCAGCACTCGTTGGGGATTTACGACCCGGGAAAGCTCTTACTACTTCTCGGTTTTTTTTTTCATTGATTGTTGGTTTTTACACTTCTTTATATATTTTATATTTTATTATATATTATATATATTTACGGTGTGAATCCGGCACGATCAATTTTTGGCGCCGCTGCCGGGGAGGCTGTGCAACCGTTTATCGTTACGTTGATCAATTGTGTTTTAAACTGTGAATATTTTCTTTTATTATAAAAATACAAAAAAGTACAAAAATATTTTTCATTTCTTTTAGTATAATTATCAGATAAAAAAAAACCAAAAAAAAAAAAGAAAATCAAAAATATAAAAACATTATTCATAATAAAAAAGAAAATAAAATTCACAAATTGGTAAAATACCAAAATATAATATTCTCAACTGAGGTATTATCATAATAATTCGTGTGAACTGGTTTGGGTTCCCAATTTCGAACGAAAGATTTAAAAAAACTTGCCTTTGTGTCTCTTACGACGTACGGTCCCTATCTCGGAAAGTTGAAACAAACTATAAAGTGGGTATTAAGGAGGGTTGTCCTAGGAAACTCGACCCGAAAGGAGAAAATATGCTTCGCGCTCTTCCTACTCCTCCGCTCACATGTGAGTTTATCTTTTTGAGGAGCTACCGTGAAGTAGCTGATTATTTGGTTTTAAGGTGTCCTAGTCATTTGTACGTTTTAAATCAAATCTTTGAAAAAACCAAAAAAATTAGTGTAAATTTTCCTTTGTCCTCTTATTTTGTGCATGCGCACGCGTTCTCAAGCCCTGTAGAGTCGACAAACCACAAGTTCGACAAAATTCTGTTGTATCATCTAACCTTGAGGAAACTGATAATTCCTCCCATAGTTACGATGGCTGATAATCGTTACTATGGCGCAATAATTGCTCGAAGCACCCACCGTGGGTTACGAGGATGCGATAGTTATTCCTGAAATTCACCGCGAATAATCTTTGAAGATCAAGCATGGTCTTTCTGAATCTTGTCCAAAAACAAGCAATTTTTTGCATGATAAAGAGGACCACATGCTCACATCGTTTATTTTCAACAAGATCACTTTCTACAATGAAGATTCCGACACGTACCAAATACGTCGAGTTAAACTTATGCTTTTCCGTTTTTCTCTCGAAGGGGCAGCTCCGAAATTTGGCTAGAAAAAGAACCCTCGGTCGATTGGAAACATGGGATGATCTTGTGTCGAAATTCATTAAACAAATTCTTCCTGCCCTATAAACGACAAATCTCTGAAATGAAAATCACGACGATTTCACGCCAAAAATTTGTTGAGGACGGTTTTTGATGGATTGGGATCGTTTCAATGATCTTTTAAGGGGATGCCCTCATCAGGGTTTTACGAATTGCATCAATCGATACATCTATAATGCCTTAACTCAAATGATCAGATTCATTGAACTCTGCTGACGTGTAACTTCTTAGACAAAATGCCTCGAGGATTGTTAAAAAATTATCGAGAGCAAGTTCTAAGGTACGACAATCAAGGAAACAAAGCTTTGTAGTAGCTAAAATGAGTACAAGCTCTTCACCAAGCAGTTCTATCTGATGTTGCGACTCAAAGACATGGTTCGGGCATAATTCAAGATAGAAAGAACCAAAACCACAGCTTCGCCCCCGTAATAAGCGGTTGATCAAAGTTGTGGAATTGTGGAGGGATGGTCATTCTTATCAAAATGTCCAGCAACTAACTAGCAACATGTACCATGACATATCCAAGGTATGTGTACCAGGCCGTGCGGCCAATTTCAAACCAAGCTAATTCTGGTTATCGACTCGCATGGTATCAAATCTAATTCGACACTCTGGTCTTCCTCCAGTTTCAGAAACTACTCATGCAAAATAATCATAACAATTTCAACTCGAGGAAATAACTTCAATCAATACGGAGGGAAACATTTCAACCATGGTCTGATTTATCGACCATCCGGTTCATCAACGTAGTTAATCAACCAGTAGTCATCTAAAGGAACCTGCTCTCAGACACACTATTGTTGTGTCAAAAAAAGATTTTGATAAGGTGGGATATGTCACAGCCAATGATGCGTGTTGGAAACATGCAAACCTAAGGTCAAACCTGCAATCCAAATGGCAAATTTGACTGATATGCTTTCAAAATTTGTTTACTGCTAAGTACAGCTTTATACTTTCCGGTTTCTGGAACTCTTCCTGGTAACACTGTTACCAACCCAAAGGGGAAGATCTAAAAGGTATCATTCCGAAAGTGGTGTTACTATCAGACCGAAAGCAGTCATCATGACACCGAGGTGACAAATGGACACGATGCCTCCTACTAATAACGGAAGCACCGAGACGTACCTGCCGAACTCCTGGTTGTTTCTCAATTCCGACTCGTAATCAAATTCCTGAGGCCCAATGTTTGCTCCTGTTGTTACTCCAGTTCATAATGCATCAATTCCATTTCCATCACGAAAGAATGATGAAAGGCGCAATAGGAAAAGCTAACAATCAATCGAGAAATTTACGAAATCTTGAGGAGATTTAGTAATGTTTCGAGTTTAGCTTTACCGATGCATTGATGCTCTGCCTAAATTTGGCTTCAACTTTAAAACTCTGATTGGAAAACAAGGAAAAATTGAGCGAATTGGCAAAGACTCCTTTAATATCGAGAATCTGTTCATGAGGTCATCTCAACAAGTTACCAAAGAAACTTGGAGACCTGGCGATTTCTTGATTCATGTGAATTTAGGGTTTATTATACATGCAAACAGCATGGATCCGATATTGGTTGCGAGCATTAATATAATGCCTTATTTGTATGGAAAAGTCTATCTCTTTCTGAATTGTCCCCGAACCTGCATGACATTAGACTTGCAGATCGGTTCATATCACTGAACCGATAGGTATTGCTGAAGATGTCTTTATAAATGTTGGGAAAATTTCAATTTTCCAGCTTGACTTCGTAGTTGTTGATTTTTGAACAGACCCCGGAGTCCCTTAATTCTCGGGCGATGTGTTCTGAAATCAAAGTCATGCTTTGATAGTTGTTTATGAAAGCGAGATTACCTTCGTGTTGGCAAGGAAGCCATCAATTCAAAAACTTGGACCAAACTTCAATAGACACAGCTGATTACAAAACCATATGACGGTCAAACAAATCGACGTCATCGATTATGGCCTTGTGATGAATATTCTCATGAGGTCCTTTAGGATTTTCAAGTGTGGTCGCGAGTGGCCAATCCCACTCCATATTTTGAGGCCTATGTTTCTACTGCTTTCCAACTCTCACTCCTTTCTGGGGACAGTGACTTTCTCTTAGTTTGAAGAAGCAGGATTCGTTTTCTTGCTCTAGAAGATATCCAACTTCATTCTAAAGTTGTTCCAACTTATCAGGATCCTGAGGGGGACTCCTGATTCTAGAAGCATTATTGTACAGTCGACCACACCCCCCTCCCAATCATGAACAATATATCCTGGAAGTTAGGAAAGTACTCAAACTTCTGTGAAGCTTAAAACGTTGAACTTCCATTGAATGAACCTCCGAGGTTGAACTAAAGGATACTACACCCCATCTTGAATACGCATTTTTAGAAGGCGACAATAAGTTGCCTGTTATAATTGCTAAAGACTTAAAAGATGAGGAAAAGGCAGCACTTCTCAAGGTTCTTAAGTCCCACAAGCGAGCCATCGCTTGGAAACTCTCCGATATAAAGGGTGTTAGCCCAGAATTTTGTACTCACAAAATTCTAATGGAAGAGGACTATGAACCATCTGTGCAAAGTCAGAGAAGGGTAAACCCAAAAATCCACGATGTTATCAAAAAGGAGGTTGAAAAACTCCTTGACGCTGGATTGATTTACCCCATCTCTGACAGCCCTTGGGTGAGCCCGGTACATTGTGTACCCTAAAAAGGGTGAGAGGGCAAGAGTTTGAAAGGAGGTATGACCGTCATCACAAATGATGAAAATGAGCTGATTCCTACTCGATTGGTCACGGGATGGCGAGTATGTATTGATTACAGAAAACTTAATGAAGCCACCCGAAAAGACCACTTCCCATTGCCTTTCATGGACCAAATGCTCGAAAGACTGGCAGGAAACGAATACTACTGTTTCCTCGATGGCTTCTCGGGTTACTTTCAGATCCCAATTGACCCAAAAGATCAAGAAAAGACAACATTCACATGCCCATACGGAACTTTTGCTTATCGTCGCATGCCTTTTGGGCTATGCAATGCTCCTGGCACATTCCAAAGATGTATGATGGCAATCTTCCACGATATGATTGAGAAAACGATGGAAGTATTCATGGATGACTTTTCGGTCTTTGGGGACTCTTTCTCCACGTGCCTAACCCATTTAGAAAAGATGTTGAAACGGTGTGAAGACACCAATTTGTCTCTAAACTGGGAAAAGAGCCATTTCATGGTGAGGGAAGGCATTGTTCTCGGACATAAAATTTCTAAGTCGGGACTTGAGGTTGATAGAGCTAAAGTCGAAGTAATAGCTAAACTCCCTCATCCGACTTCTGTCAAAGGTGTCCGTAGTTTCCTTGGGCACGCCGGTTTTTACCGACGATTCATTCAGGACTTTTCTAAAATTGCCCGTCCTATGACTCATTTGCTTGAAAAAGAGACTCCCTTTTTCTTTTCTGAAGAGTGTATCGATTCCTTTAATACACTCAAAAGAAAACTGACTGAGGCTCCGATCTTAATTGCTCCCGACTGGGACTTGCCTTTTGAACTGATGTGCGATGCTAGCGACTTCGCAATTGGGGCAGTCCTCGGGCAAAGAAAAAACAAGCATTTTCAACCTATACACTATGCTAGCAAGACTATGAACGAGGCTCAAACTCACTACACTACTACGGAAAAAGAATTACTTGCTGTGGTGTATGCCTTTGAGAAGTTTCGTTCATATCTTGTCATGTCCAAAAGCATAGTGTATACTGACCACTCTGCCATCAAGTATCTCTTTGCCAAGAAGGATGCTAAGGCAAGACTCATGCGGTGGATCTTATTGCTCCAAGAATTTGATATTGAAATTCGAGACAAAAAAGGAGCTGAGAATCTCGCCGCCGATCATCTGTCCAGACTTGAAAATCCGCATCAAGACAAACTCGAGAACAAAGAAATCAATGAAGCATTTCCTCTCGAAACTCTTGGTTCGATTGCTCTTCAAGATCAAAGTACCCCATGGTTTGCCGATTTTGCAAATTACCATGCGGGGAAATTTGTTATCAAGGGAATGACATCCCAACAAAAAAATAAATTCTTCAAGGATGTCAAGCATTATTTCTGGGATGATCCCTTTCTGTTTAAAAACTGTGCTGATCAGGTGATAAGACGTTGTGTTTCCGGGCAAGAAGCTTTAGACATTCTCAAAGCTTGCCACAGTGGACCTACTGGGGGACACTATGGTGCCAATTACACAGCCAGAAAAATCTTCGATTCAGGATTCTATTGGCCCACCATCTACAAGGATGCCCATGACTTTGTCACCCGTTGTGACATTTGTCAACGTCAAGGAAAAATTACGCAACGTGATGAGATGCCACAAAACTCCATCCAAGTTTGCGAAATCTTTGACATCTGGGGCATTGATTTTATGGGGCCGTTCCCGTCTTCAAGAGGGAACAAGTACATACTCGTGGCTGTTGACTATTTGTCAAAATGGGTCGAAGCAAAAGCGCTCCCCACCAATGATGCCCGAGTTGTCTGTAAATTTTTGAAAACTCTCTTCTCTCGATTTGGTGCACCCCGAGCTATCATAAGTGATCGCGGAACTCACTTTTGCAACGACCAATTTACAAAAGTCATGCTTAAGTATGGAGTAACTCATCGTCTCTCCACCGCGTATCACCCACAAACAAGTGGGCAAGTTGAGGTGTCAAATCGTGGTTTAAAGCGTATTCTTGAGAGAACCGTGGGAGAAAATCGTGCCTCCTGGTCGGATAAACTAGATGATGCTTTATGGGCCTTCCGCACAGCGTACAAAACACCCATCGGGTGTACTCCATATAAACTTGTGTACGGGAAGGCATGTCATCTACCGATCGAGCTAGAGCACAAAGCCTACTGGGCCCTCAAGCATACAAATTTTGATGTTCAAACTGCGGGTGATCACAGGAAAGTTCAACTGAATGAACTAAATGAACTTCGTGATCAGGCCTACGAGAACTCTCTGATCTATAAAGAGAAAACCAAGAGGATACACGATGCTAAGATCAAAAACCGCGTTTTCAACGTTGGTGATCGTGTCCTCCTCTTCAATTCTAGACTGAAGATTTTCTCGGGCAAATTGAAATCCCGTTGGTCTGGACCATTCACCGTTGTCCAAGTTTTTCCTTATGGCACCGTCGAGCTATCTCAAAACTCCGGGCCCAACTTTAAAGTGAATGGTCATCGTATCAAACATTACTTTGGAGGGGACGTACCAACCGAGGTTGTCCCGGATCTCCAAACGTTCCCCATGGACCAATAAATTCGGGGGACGGGTCAAGCGTCGGGACCCTAAACAAGCGCTTCGTGGGAGGCACCCCATGCTTATCCGTAGTATGTAATAAATAAGTGTTTTTGTGTGAGAAGGTTTATATTTTCCATTACCCGTGTTCTGTTGTTTTGATGTGTCTTGTATTGATGTTCCAGGTATTCCCGGATTGTGATTGGCTCTCGGTTCTGTCATTTATAACTCGTGCTTCACTTCCTCAGCTTCATTTTGGGAATTCAGTATCAAAGCTAATCGACTACGTTTATCTTTCTGGACACACTTCATAAAACGGGCCTTAGATTTACGTAGAAACCCCTTTGGAACATCAGGAGATGTTTAATTCTAGTATGGGGGGGGAATCTTCGATTTGATTTTTGCCTGCAGTCGTTGTTATCACATAATCGTTTTTTTTTTTTAATTTTTGTTTTTTTTTTTAACGCCAATTTTTGCAAAAATACAAAAAAAAAAAAAAAAAAAAAAAAAAAAAATTTTTTTTTTTTCAAAAATAGAATAAGTATTTTTGTCTTTTTGGGTAGAGTAAGAATAAATTTTTGACTCGATCGGGCGTGTTGAGCCCTAGCTAGTTCTTTTAGGCCAAAGCTTTCACGAATTCTATTGCTTTGAATTCTTAAGTGAAGAACGAGAAATGATAGAGTTAAAAATAAGTGTTGTGTCAAGCAAGATTTTCTAAAAACTTATATGAATAAACTTGGTGTTCTTTTTCTCCCATAAGCTCTAATCCGTAACATTACTGTGTTCGATTAATTCGGCTATAATGTCAATCGATGTTTTCAGAAAAAGCTTCAAATTTGTGACTTGATTCTTTAAAAGCAAAAGTTTTGAAAATAAAGCATACATTCGATTATATGGAGCAAGTAATAAATCGTGTGTGTTTATCCACTCCGCTAACCACGGGTGGGGTTCAAATAGAAATCTTTGCTTCCTAGGTGACTTGGTTGTCGTGACTATCTCACTTGGAAGAAAAGGTCTAGGTGGAGGGTTCAAACTAAGACACTAATCTTAGCCATTTAGGAAGAGGTGTGAATGTGATTTCCCACTACGCTAGCAACGGGGTGGGTTTTCAAACTAAGAACACCGGACGTTGGTTGTGATATCCTACTAGGGAGCGAGGCCTAGGTAGGTGTTCAAACTAAGCAACGCATTCCTAGCTTTAAGAACTTAAAAAAAAAAAAAAAAAAAAAATAATAATAATAATAAATAAATAATTTTGAAGTTATATAAAATCAATTTGCAAAGTCTTAATAAATTGTTGCTTTGAGTCACGATTAATTTTGTGACTATGAGAATAAGTTGATCTATGGTGAGTTAAATCGAGGCACACATCACGTAATCACTTTATCCAATGTCGGGAGTTCAAGTTCACATGTCATAAGTATAAGGGCTTTACACCTAAACTATATCGACAATGATCTCGTTTAATTGCTTGGCTTAAGGATAGTGAAAAATCGGGGACGATGAAATTTTCCGTCAGGACATCGTAGATCTTCATGGACGTTTCTCACTCTATGATCCCATTGTGAGTTAAATAAGAAAGACAAACCATTCAAAAATCCAAAAAAAAATTAGAGTAGTCGATGTACATACAACATAATGGTGTTAATCGGGATTTGTCGAAGCTATTGATTCTTTCCTTTGACAAACACTTTGCTACTTTTCAAAGTTATTAGTCGAGGGGGATTGAGATTCTTAGTTTTCGTAAATGCTTACTTCATAGCATTGCGTGAGGACACGGCAATACCTTAGTATGGGGGATTTTGGTATGTGCTTAATTACACATACCTTTTACCTTTAAAAACGAGCTAAAATAACCAAAAACGGACTTAAAATGCCAAATATATGCTTGTTTTGCTAATTGTATTGTGCAGGAACGGATAACCAAGAAAAGGACGAAAAACAAAGCCAAAACGACAAAACCGGACTCGGAATGGAAAAGACTGTGAAAGACAAAGCCAAATCGAAGCCGGAAAGTCAATCAAGTCAAAAAGTCAACAGAAAAGTCAACTGGTCAAAGTCAAAGTCAACCCAAGTCAACCCCGAGGCCAAAGTCAAAGAAATATAAGTTTAGGGACTGAAATTGTAAATCCCTAAACTTATACTTACAAGAAGAAAAGAGAAAATGAAAGGCAAGGGTGCAAACTGCCAATGTACCAAAGTGTAGTGCAAGGGGCAAAACTGCCAACTCCCATATCTTGCAAAGAGTTATATAACTCTTGGGGACTTGTTTTGCCAAGTCCCCAAAAGTTATATAACCACAAGGACCATAGGTGCAATCCAACAAATAACCTTTAAGGACCAATTTTGCCAATCTCTCAAACCCTCATCCCTGTCACTCTTTTTTTTATAACAACCTCTTTTCCCGCCCAAAATTCCCCCCAACAAAATCACGGGTTCTCCACCCTCCTTTTACCCTGAAAACCCCCCCCCATTTACCCCATGGATATTCATTTTCCCCCTCCTCCACCACCTTTCCCAGTTACAAATGTGCCATGTTGGCAATCTCACAACCCCCTAAGCTCATTTCGACGACCAAGATTACTTTTTGAAGATTGAAGGGCCAAGATTAGAGGCTGTGAACCCCTCACACAACAAACACAACCCTTTTGTGTGTCTACAAACAAGCACAACAGCAAAAACCAAGAGGAAGACACAAGCATAGTCGAATTTCCCTATAAATAGCTTTGTAAAGCCATTGTGGCTAGTAGTTAGTTTTAAGTAGTTTTCAGTGAGTTTTTAAAGTAGTTTAAAGTAATTTTAAGTTAATTTTCTTTTATGCACTTGTAATTCTCAGTTTTAATGAAAAATTAAGCTATTTTTACTCAATAAGCTCTCAATAAGCTCATTAGAGCTTATTCTTGTTAATAAGCTCTAATTCAGTTTAAAACTTGTTATAAGCTCTTAAATACTGTTTTCATTTGAATTTAGTTCATAAATGTTCATTTGAGTTCATGTTGGAAGCTATTTGGAGTAATAAGCCACAAAGAGCTTATTGAGCTTTTTAGCTCAGGGAATAGAGGCAAGGGCCACTTAGGTGTATGATTTTAAGCCACTCACTCTACAAGAGTGGCTTGGGTTCTGAGACAACAAATTTCTCAGGTTTAATCTCTTAAGTTTCATTGTAGCTTAATTCTAGCTTTTACATTTGCTTATTTTCTATTTCCAATTTTGTTAAATCCTTTTCCAAAACATGTTTGTTAGGTTTTAATATCTAGCTGTTTTCATTTCCATTGGGATAACTTTGTTGTAGCTTAGTTTCTCTTTTAAAACTTAAATATTAGTGTATTAAGCTAGTAGAGAAACTAGCTTAATCTCATTAATAAGCTGTTACTTTTAGTGTTAAAATAGCTTAAGTAGTGTAATATTAGTTGAAGTAGATAAAAGGTTTTCAAAGTTTTAGCTTAAAAATAGATTTTAAAGCCACTTTGCCTTGACAGTTTTAAGGTAAAGGGGTGTTTGGGTTAACCATCAAAACGGGTCAAAATGGTTTTTTCTATGGGTTGAGGTAACTTGATGTGATTTAAACTTAAGTTTTAAGCTCATTGAAGCTGTTTGTAAAAGTTTTCAAGTTTTAAAATCGTTTTTCCAAGCTTTTCTAAACCATTCTTTAAACTGTTAGATTTTAAAAAAAACACCACAAGTGCTTATTTGAATTTTTGCACTGTGGTTTGAGTTCTTGTACATCAAAAAGTTTGTGTTTTGTGTGTTAAAAAAAGGCTGTCCAAGACCTGTGCCTTTTTGACTTTGTTAAGTCAAAAGCACCAAGTCTCTTTTGGTCACAGTTTCTAAAAACCAAAAACCATTTTCACACTACAAATTCAGCAAGTCTAAAATGAGTTTTAAAGCTTAAAATTGGTGCACATGCCCCTTTAATAGGACACTTTAATTGTTGAGCTTATTTGAGTTTTTAGTAGCTTATTTGGGACAGTCAAAAATAAGCTGTCAAATAAGCCCTTGAGAATTAGCCTTAAAGCTCCCCTGGTGCAAAGGGGAGACTTTAGGCTTAATTTTCTCAGCCTTTAAGAGGGCTTAAGCCCCAATCTCTTGGCTTATTTTAAGAGCCTATAAGCTCTTAAATAAGTCCCTTGAATCTCCTTTGAGAAGCTTATTTGTTGGCGCTTAATTGAAGCCCAACTTGGGGTTTGACTGATTTTGGAATCCCTTAGGCTGGGATTGCTTATTTTTTGTTTTAGCTTATTGAGCTTATTACATAAGCCCAAAATTGTTTCTAATATGCATTTGAGTTAGTTTAGATAGTGTTTCGCTTATTTACTCTTTTCTTGGCTTATTGTGCAGCTACTTTAAGCTTTTTAGCACATTTAGCTTTGTTCTTTAAGCTTTCTTTTTTTTTTTTTTTTTTTTTTATTTTTTTTTTTTTTATTTTTTTTTTTTTTTTTTATGTCATAATAAGCTTCCATAGTAATTTAGTTTAGCTTTTCTTTTTTTTTTTAGCTTATTTAGGTTAGTTTAGACCCTTTAGCTTATTTTAGTTTTTGTCTTAGTTTAATTCGGACTCTAAGTCCAAAATAGACTTAGCATTTTTCTTGCTTTTTAGCCATTTAAGCATTTCTGTCAAGTTTAAGCTTATTTTTAAGCTTATTCTTTGCTTTTCATAAAAAGCTCTAGTTGACAAAGTTGTTAAGCCACACGAGCTTAACAACTTTGCTTCTTTGAGTTTTCGAAAAAAAAAGGGGAAGACACTTGGCCCGGGTGAGCAAGACTCGAACCCGGGACCAAGCGATACATCCCCTTTATAACTCACACACCTTACCACTGCGCCCTTGGGTCTTTTTCGTTAAAGACCCAAGGCGGTTTGGTTATTATAAGGTTGTTTTGGCCAATAAGCTTATATGGGTTCAAGCTTACTTTCGGGGTTTATTTCTATAGCTTATTTATGTTTCTTATTTTTCATAGGACCATTTAGGTATTCTAGTATTTTATAGAAAAATTTTCATAATTTTACATAATCGTTTAATTATTTTTTATATTTACTTTACTTAAAGTTTATTTAATTCATAAAAAATACAAAAATTATCAAAAAAATATTTTGCTTTTTTAGAAAATTTTCTTTTGTCATCTAGTTTGTAGGAAAAATATAAAAATTTTCGTAGGGTAATTTTTATAACTTTTCATCGTTTAAAGAACGGGTCCGGGTACGGGATTTTGTTTTGACTCGTTTTTGGGTCAAACGAACTCCGTTTTCGGTCTAGTCTTTTTCATTCTTCGTTATTTGATCCCTAGAGTAGTTTAGAAGTGAAAATTTCTTCGTAGGGTTATTTTTAAAGATTTTAGGTTTTTCCCCCTTTTGTTCGGGATTCGGGCCCTCGTTTTCTAGTTTAATTTCATAATTTCTAGGTTTTTCTTAAACGTTTTAGTTCGTTATTATCTAATTTGACTTTTTCAACTTCCCAAACCAATTCCTTCCTTCAAACTCAAATCTTCGATCGTATCGATTTACCATTCCAGCCTCGTTGGGGATTTACGACCCGGGAACATTCTATACTACTTCTCGGTTTTACTGATTGTGTTGGTTTTTACACTTAGATATATATTTTATATTTTATTATATATTATATATATTTACGGTGTGAATCCAGCCGACCAATTTTTGGCGCCGCTGCCGGGGAGGCTGTGCAACCGTTTATCGTTACGTTGATCAATTGTTTTTGAAATTGTGAATATTTTCTTATTATTATAAAAAAAAAATTACAAAAATATTTTTCATTTCTTTTAGTATAATTATCAGATAAAAAACCAAAAAAAAAATAAAAAAACCAAAAATATAAAAACATTGTCCAAAAAAAAAAAAAAAAAAAAATTCACAAATTGGTAAAAATACCAAAATATAATATTCTCAATTGAGGTATTATCATAATAACTTCCGGTGAACTTGTTGGTTCCCAACTCGAACAAAAGATTTAAAAACTTGCCATTTGTGTCTCTTACGACGTACGGCTCACCTTGAAAAGTTAAACAAACTATAAAGTGGGTATAAGGAGGGTTGTTCCGAGGAACTACGACCCGAAAGGAGAAATAAGCTTCGCGCTATTCCTACTCCTCCGCTCACCTGTGCATTTATCTTTTTGAGAGCTACCGTGAAGTAAGTAGATTATTTGGTTTAAGTTGTCTTATCTCATTGTCCGTTAAAATCAATTGTGAATAAATCATTGAAAAACCAAAAAAAATTAGTGTAAATTTTCTTTTTATATTTCTATTTTGTGCATGCGCACTCGGTCTCAAGCCCGTAACGTCGACAACCACAAGTTCGACAAACTTCGTTGAATCATCTAAGCTTGAGAAACCTGATAATCCACCTATAGTTACATGGCCTGATAATCGAACTAGGAGCGCAATTCTCAGAAAGAATATAAAACAAAAGCACCACCGAAGGGTTACGAGAATGCGATAGTTATTCCGAAAATCACTCCTCCAAATAACTTGAGATCAAGCATGGTCTTCTGAATCTAAGTCAAAACAAGCAATTTTTTGTTAATGATAAAGAAGACCCACATGCTCACATCCGTTATTTCAACAAGATCACTCTTCAAGAAGATTCCCGAAAGGTGACCAATACGTCGGTTAAGCTTATGCTTTTCCCCACTTTCTCTCGAAGGGCATTCCCGGAATGGCTAGAAAAAAGAACCTCCCTCGGTCGATTGAAACATGGGATGATCTTGTTTCGAAATTTATTAACAAATTCTTCCCTCCCTCTAAAACGACAAATCTCAGAAATGAAATCACGAGATTTCAGCAAAAATTTGATGAGACGTTTTATGAGGCTTGGGATCGTTTCAATGATCTTTTAAGGGGATGCCCTCATCATGGGTTTTCAGAATTGCATCAACTCGATACATTCTATAATGCCCTAAACTCAAATGATCAAGATTCATTGAACTCTGCTGCTGGTGGTAACTTCTTAGACAAAATGCCTCGAGAATGTTTAAAAATCATCGAGAGCAAGTCTAAGGTACGTCAATCAAGAAACAAAGCTGTTGTAGCTAAAATGAGTACAAGCTCTTCCACCCAAGCAGTCTCATCTGATGTTGCTGAACTCAAAGACATGGTTCGGGCATTAATTCTCGATAGAAAGAACCAAACCCCAGCTTCCGCCCCCGTAAAAGCGTTTGAACAAAGTTTGTGTATTTGTGGGGGAGGTCATTCCTATCAAAACAGTCCAGCCACTAACAGCAACAATGTACCGACAATAACCAAGAGTATGTGTCCCAAGGCCGCTGCGGCCAGATTTCAACCAAGCTAAATTCGGGTTATCGGACCTCCGTGGTCCTTCAAATCAAATTCGATCCTCCTGGTTTCCTCCAGTTCAGAATCTTCATGCAAATAGTCAAAAACCATTTCAACTGAGGAAAGAAACTTCAATCAAAACAGAGAAACAATTTCACCAAGTCCAGATTTATCGACCTCACGGTTCATCACCATTGTTAATCAACCAGTAGCTCATCAAGGACCTGCTCCTCAGACACACGGTGTGTCAAAAACAGATTTTGAAAGATATGTCACAGCCAATGATGCAGTGTTGAGAAACATGCAAAACCAAGGTCAAAACCTGCAATCCCAAATGGCAAATTTGACTGATATGCTTTCAAAATTTGTTACTGCTAATACAACTTCTACTTCCGGTCTGGAACTCTTCTGGTAACACTAGTTGACCACCCAAAGGAAGAGCTACGAATAGAATCACTAGCCCTAAGTGGTGTTACCATTCAAGGAGCCGAAATGCAGTCAATCATAACATCGATGTGACAAAGGACAACGAGCCTCCCTCCGAATAATGGATGCACCGAAGACGTCCACCTCCTGTTTCAAATTCAGTCTCGAATTCAAAATCCTGACCATGTTGCTCCTGTTGTTACTACCTGTTCCTAAAGCATCAATTCCATTTCATCAAGAAGAAACGATGAAAGCGCAAGGAGAAAAGCTAACTGAGCATAATTGAAAATTCTATGAAATCTTTAGAGATTTGAGTTTCGAGATTAGCTTTACCGATGCCTTATGCTCTTCCAAAATTTGCTTCAACTTTAAAAACTTGATTGGAAACAAAGAAAAATAGAGCGAATATTGGCAAAAGAACACTTTGAATGAGAACTTTCACGGTCTTCCTCAACAAGTTACCCAAGAAACAGGAGACCCTGGCCGATTCTGATTCCCATGTGAATTAGGGGATTACTACATGCAACGCATTGGCCGATCTTGGTGCGAGCATTAATCTCATGCCTTATTCTGTATGGAACAATCTATCTCTTCCTGAATTGACCCCGACTTGCATGACATTAGAACTAGCTGACCGTTCAATCACTAAACCGATCGGTATCGCTGAAGATGTCTTTGTAAATGTGGGAAAATTCCAATTTCCAGCTGACTTCGTAGTTGTTGATTTTGAGCCAGACCCCCCCCAATCGGTATTGCTAAAGACGTCCGTTTAATGGTGGGAAAGTTCCAGTTTCCGGCAGATTTTGTGGTCGTTGATTTTGAGCCAGACCCCCGAGTACCTTTAATTCTCGGGAGAAGTTTCTTAAAGACCAGTCGTGCATTAATAGATGTTTACGAAGGTGAAATAACCCTTCGTGTTGGCAAAGAGGCCATCACCTTCAATCTGGACCAAACTTCGAGATACACGGCTAATTACAATCATATGACGGCAAACCGAATCGACGTTATTGAATTGGCATGTGAAGAATACTCGCAAGAAGTCCTAGGTTTTTCTGATTCAGTTGCATACGGTAATCCTTCTCCGGATTACGATCCAATTGTTTCAAATTCTTCACCAACACTAACTCCTTTCGGAGATAGTGATTTTCTCCTTCTTGAAGAAGCAAATGCTTTTATAGCTGTCAATGATGAGCCAATTTCACGGGAAATTGATGCTACTTACTATGATCCGGAGGGTGACATTCTTATTCTAGAAGCACTTCTCAACAGTGAACCGTTGCCTCCTCTCCCGAATCATAAAGATTATTTGCCTGGAGTTAGGAAAGAACTCAAACTCTGTGAAGCTAAAACCGTTGAATCTTCCGTTGATGAACCTCCCGAGGTTGAACTCAAGGAACTGCCACCCCATCTTGAATACGCATTTTTAGAAGGTGACAACAAGTTGCCTGTCATAATTGCTAAAGACTTAAAAGATGAGGAAAAGGCAGCTCTTCTCAAGGTTCTCAAGTCCCACAAGCGAGCCATCGCTTGGAAACTCTCCGATATAAAGGGTGTTAGCCCAGAATTTTGTACTCACAAAATTCTAATGGAAGAGGACTACGAACCATCTGTGCAAAGTCAGAGAAGGGTAAACCCAAAAATCCACGATGTTATCAAGAAGGAGGTTGAAAAACTCCTTGACGCTGGATTGATTTACCCCATCTCTGACAGCCCTTGGGTGAGCCCGGTACACTGTGTACCTAAGAAAGGAGGTATGACCGTCATCACAAATGATGAAAATGAGCTGATTCCTACTCGATTGGTCACGGGATGGCGAGTATGTATTGATTACAGAAAACTTAATGAAGCCACCCGAAAAGACCACTTCCCATTGCCTTTTATGGACCAAATGCTCGAAAGACTAGCAGGAAACGAATACTACTGTTTCCTCGATGGCTTCTCGGGTTACTTTCAGATCCCAATTGACCCAAAAGATCAAGAAAAGACAACATTCACATGCCCATACGGAACTTTTGCCTATCGTCGCATGCCTTTTGGGCTATGCAATGCTCCTGGCACGTTCCAAAGATGTATGATGGCAATCTTCCACGATATGATTGAAAAAACGATGGAAGTATTTATGGATGACTTTTCGGTCTTTGGAGACTCTTTCTCCACGTGCCTAACCCATTTAGAAAAGATGTTGAAGCGGTGTGAAGACACCAATTTGTCTTTAAACTGGGAAAAGAGCCATTTCATGGTAAAGGAAGGCATTGTTCTCGGACATAAAATTTCTAAGTCTGGACTTGAGGTTGATAGAGCTAAAGTCGAAGTAATAGCTAAACTCCCTCATCCGAACTCCCTTCAAAGGTGACGTGAGTTTCCATGGGCACGCCGTTTTTTACCAGGCGATTCATTCAGACGATCTCGAAAATTTGCCCGTCCCAAAGACTCATTTGCTTGAAAAAGAGACTCCGTTCGACTTTTCTGAAGAGTGGTCGATTCCTTTAACACACTCACAAGAAGATTGACTGAGGCTCCGAACTTAATTGCTCCCGACTGGGACTTTGCCTTTTGAACTGATGTGCGATTGCTAGCGATTTCGCATTGGGCAGTCCTCGGGCAAAAGAAAAAACAAGCACTTTTCAACCTATACACTATTCTAGCAAGACCATGAACGAGGCTCAAAACTCACTACACTACTACGTAAAAGAATTACTTTGCTGTGGTTTATGCCTTTGAGAAGTTTCTTCATATCATGTCATTACCAAAAGCATCAGTTAAATGACCAATCTGCCAACAAGTAACGTATTTTGCCAAGAAGGATGCAAAGGCAAGACTCAGGAGTGTATCTTATTGTCCCTCCCAAGAATTTGACATTGAATTCGAGAACAAAAAAGGAGCTTTAAAATCTCGCGCCGCTACATCTGTCCAGAATTGAAAATCCACATCAAGACAAACTCGATAACAAAGAAATCAATGAAGCATTTCCTCTCGAGACTCTTGGTTCGATTGCTCTTCAAGTATCAAGTTACCCCATGTGTTTTGGCCGACTTTGCAAATAACCAAGCGGGGGAATTTGATATCAAGGAATGACATCCCAACAAAAAAATAAAGTTCTTCAAGGATGCCAAACACTAGATAGCTGGGATTGTTCCCCTAATTTTTATTTATTTTATTTCCTGTTTAAGATTCTGTGCTGATCAGGTGATAAGACTTTGTGTTTCTGGCCAAGAAGCTTAGACCATTCTCAAAGCATGTCCACAGTGGACCTACAGTGGTGACACTATGTGCCACACTACACAGGCAAGAAAAGATCTTTGATTCAGATTCCTATTTTGGCCCACCATCTACGAAGGATGCCCATGACTTTGTCATCCCGTTGTGACATTTTGTCAACGTCAATGAAAAATTACCAACGTTATGAGATCCACAAAAACTCCATCCAAGATTGCGAAAACTTTGACATCTGGGCATTGATTTTAAGGGGCCGTTTCCCGTCTTCAAGAGGAAGACAAGTACATACTCGTGGCTGTTGACTATAAAGTCAAAATGGGACGAAGCAAAAGCGCTCCTCCCACCCACCAATGATGCCCGAGTGTCTGCAAAATTTTTGAAAACTCTCTTCTCTCGATTTGGTGCACCCCGATATCATAAGTGATCCGCGTGAAACCTCACTTTTGCAATAGACAATTTACAAAGGTCATGCTTAATTATGGAGTAACTCATCGTCTCTCGCACCGCTTCTCACCACAAACAAGAGGGCAAGTTGATGGTTTCAAATCGTGGTTTAAAGCGTATTCTTGAAAGAACCGTGGGAGAAAATCGTGCCTCCTGGTCGGATAAGCTAGATGATGCTTTATGGGCCTTCCGCACAGCGTACAAAACACCCATCGGGTGTACTCCATATAAACTTGTGTACGGGAAGGCATGTCATCTACCGATCGAACTATATCACAAAGGCCTACGGGGTCTCAAGTCATACAAATTTTGATATCAAACACGGGTGATCACAGGAAAGTACAACTGAATGAACAAAATAACTTCGTGAATCATTCCTACTATAACTCCTGATCTATAAAGAGAAAACCCAAGAGGATACACGATGCTTAATATCAAAAACCGCGATGTCAACTTGGTGATCGTGCCCTCCTCATCAATTCTAGGACTGAAGATTTTCTCGGGCAAATTAAAATCCCGTGTCTGGACCATGTCACCGTTGGGTTCCAAGTTTTTTCCTTAGGCACCGTCGAGCTATCCTCAAACTCCGGGCCCATCTGTTAAATGAATGGTCATCCGTAATCAAACTATTAACTTTGGAGGGGACAGTACCAACCGAGTTTCCCGGGAAAAAAATTTTTATCTCCAAACGTCCCCATGGACCCAATAAGATTCGGGGACGGGACAATCTGTCGGGACCCTAAACAAGCGCTTCGTGGGAGGCACCCCATGCTTATCCGTAGTATGTAATAAATAAGTGTTTGTGTTGTGAGAAGGGTTGCATTTTCCATTACCTGTGTTTTGTCAATATTCTGTGTGCTTTGTATTGTATGTCCAGGTATTCCCGGATTGTGAAGGCTCTCGATTCTGTCATTTTTAACTCGAGCTTCACATCCTCAGCTTCAATTTGGGAATTCAGTATCCAAATCTTATCGACTAACGTTTATCTTTTGGCATACTTCATAAACGGCCTTAGATTTACGTAGGTACCCCTTTGAAACATCGAGGACGATGTTTAGTTCTAGTATGGGGGGGAATCTTCGATTTGATTTTTGCCTGCAGTCGTTGTTATCACGCAATCCCGTTTTTACACCAAATTTTTGCAAAAATACCAAAAAAAAAAAAAAAAAAAAAAAAAAAAAAAAAAAAAAAAAAAATGAAAAAATGAAAAAAATTAAAAATTTTCAAAAATAGAATAAGTGTTTTTGTCTTTTTGGGTAGAGTAAGAATAAATTTTTGACTCGATCGGGCGTGTTGAGCCCTAGCTAGTTCTTTTAGGCCAAAGCTTTCACAAGTGAAGAACGAGAAATGATAGAGTTAAATATAAGTTTATGTGTCAAGCAAGATTCGTCTAAAAACTTATATGAATAACTTGTGTTCTTTTTCTCCCATAAGCTTCTAATCCGCCTAATCATACGTGTTCGATTTAATTCAGCTAAGTCAATCGATGTTTTCAGAAAAAGCTTCAAATTTGTGACTTGATTCTTTAAAAGCAAAAGTTTTGAAAAGATTTAATGCCAATAAAGCATACATTTGATTATATGGAGCAAGTAATAGATGTGTCGTGATATCCCACTCCGCTAACCACGAGGTGGGGGTTCAAACTAAATACGCCATCTTTACTTCTAGGACTTGGTGTGTCGTGATAATCTCACTTGGAAGAAAGGTCTCAGGTGAGGGTTCAAAACTAGACACTAATCCTTAGGCCATATTAGGAAGAAGGTGTTGATGTGATTATACCCACTACGCTGCAACGGGTGGTTTTCAAACTAAGAACACCGATGTGGATTTGTGATATCCCTAATTAGGAGTCGAGCTATGTAGGTGTTCAAACAACAACGCATTCCTAGCTTTAAGGTTTAAAAAAAAAAAAAAAAAAAAAAGAATAAAAATTTTGAAGTTCTATAAAATCAAGTTGGACAAAGTCTTATAAATTGTTGCTTTAAGTCACGATTCCATTTTGAGACTATGAGAAATAAGTTGATCTATGGTTGAGTTTACAACTAGCACTACAACGTAATCATTTGATCCATGTCCGGGATGTTCAAAAGTTCACAAGTCATAGTATGAGGGCTTTACACCTAAACTTATATCGACCAATGATCTTGTTAAATTCTTGGCTTAAGACTAGTGAAAAATCGGGACGATGAAATTACCCGTCATACAGCCGTAGATCAATCATATTGACGTTTCTCACTCTATGAACCCATTGTGAGTTAAATAAGAAAGACAAACCATTCAAAAAATCCAAAAAAATTAGAGTAGTCAATGTACATACAAAATAATGGTGTAATCGTGATTTGTCGAAGCTATTGATCATTCCTTTGACAAATACTTTGCAACTTTTCCAAATGTTAGTAGTCGGAGTGGTCAAGAGTCTAGTTTTCGTATAATGCTTACTTCATAGCATTGCGTGAGGACACGGGCAATACCTTAGCATGGGGATTTTGGTAATAGTGCTTAAATACAATACCTTTTACCTATAAAAAACGATCTGAAATAACCAAAAACGTACTTAAAATGCAAATAACGCTTGTTGTTGGCTAAATGTATTGTGCAGAACGGATATCCAGAAAAGGACCGAAAAACAAAGCCAAAAACGACAAAACTGGAACTCAGGAATGGAAAAGCTGTGAAGGACAAAGCCAAAGCAGAGCCAAAGACCAGAAAAGTCAAAGTCAAAGTCAACTCAACAAATTAACAGTCAAAACCGGAGCCGTAATTGAAGAATACTATTGGTTGCAATCTCAACCCATCTGATGGGCCGGGAAAAGCCCAATAGTATATTGATGAAGACTGTGAAGACCAAATGGGCCCTCAATCAATGACAACAACCCATTTGTGTGCATTTGACAAAGACTATGAAGACTTTGAAGGCCCGATCCTAGCCCTTGAACAAGCCAATCTCAGCCATTGTACACACAAAACCCACCCAAACCTTATTGGGCCTTAAAAAGCCCAATAACATAAGCCTAAACCTTATTGGGCCCAAATAAACCCAATTGGGCCCAATACACAAACCCAAGCCCAATACTGGCCCAAAACAACTTTTTATAAACCCTAGGGACTAAAATTGTCAAGTTTAAAAAGGGTTTGTATAAAAGAAAAGTGTTTTAAACATGAGAGGGACTGAATTTGTAATTTTACAAAACCTTTTATCTCTTTATAAAACACAAGGGCTGAAACTGCCATTAGTTGAAACCTTCTTTATCTTTGTTCTTTTAAAACACAAGGGCTGCTTTTGCCATTTTTGATCCTGTTTTATAACTAAAAGAAAAAGAAACAAAAAGAAATGGCAAGTAAATGAAACCCGGGGGTCTCTTTTTGGGCAAGTGAAACCTTTTAAACCTGCCACCAATCACGTTTCACCCCTCAACCCGTTTTCCCGCCAATCCCCTAGAACCCCCCACCATCACGAGTTAACACCCATTCTCTTACCCAAACCCCTCGTTTACCCAGTCCAATCCCTTCCCACCACCCACTAACCCTAAAAGTTGCCACCTTGGCAATCTCCCCAAACCCGAAGCAATATCAATGGTGGATTGTGATCAAAAAGAAACACAACTTTAATCTAAGGGCTAGGATTGATGCTGGGCTTTGTACACACACAAGAAACACACATTTGAAGACCTTGGACTTCTATAAAAGCAAGGAAACACAATGCCGAAAACACACAAGTTTTTACTTAGCTTTATTTTTATTTAAATCTTAATTAAATTGTAATTTAAGTATCCAGTTCTTGTTTTTAATGTATTGTTACTGTTTTCAAGCTATTTAATACAAGTTTAAGGTTTATCTTAAAATTTCTAAATTTCCCAATTTTCACTCTTGAATTCGTGTTTACATTGTGAAGAAACCTGAGTTTTTCTTGTTGCTAAATAAATTTACTAGTCCTATTATCAGTTTTCTTTAATTAAATTCAAGCCAAATCAGTAAAAAAGGAATTTTTACTTAAATAAGGGGGTGTTTGGTATATGGTCAAAATGGGTCATTCTGAGTTTGTCATGGGTCAAGCACACTCAGCCAACTTTGGCTGAGTGTGTGAGGTTAATCAAGACCCTTACATAACCATTTTTAGTTCTGAAATAAGTTTTTAAGTCCTTTTGGTTTTATGTCAAAATTTGAATAAGCCTACTTGACCCTAAGTGCCCAAGCTGCTTAAGCAGCTTAAGCACTTTGTTCTTGTACTTGTTGTGTTGTTTCTAGCCACCCTACAAGCCTTTGTTCTGTTTCTTTAAGATTCACCAAGTTTATGTATGGATGTACTTTTTTTGAAAACAGCCAATTTTAAGCCCATTGTTCAGCAACTTTAATTAGGCCTTAAGCCCCAAGGTTTTGAAAATAAGCTCATTGGAGACCACTCTAAATCTGTTTGGGGTTGGTTGTGGCTAAAAAGCCCAATTGAGCTTATTTTTCATAAGCCCAAAAAGCCCCTAGCCACTGCCTGTTTTTACCCTGGTGCTGAAACCCATTTTCAGCACCCTTTATCTAGCTTATTTTGCATTAGACCCCTAGTTTCTTTTAGTTTTCTTTGTAGCTTATAGGTAGCCCTTTAAGCTCCCAAGATTGTTTAGCTTATTTCCCTTTTTAGCTTAGCTTATTCTAGGATTAAAGTAGCACTTTTTCTGTTTTAAATTAAAACTGCCATTTAGCTTGAACTGTTTATTCAGCTTATTTTAGGGCTTAATTTAGGTTCCCTTAGCTTATTTAGGTTTCACTTAGGTTTGTTAGCTTATTCCC
>BQNB010070688.1:0-12061 GCA_026074375.1 Tanacetum coccineum
AATTGATGGTAATAAAATGTATACAAATTAGCCTAGTGTATCATCTACTTAGTATTGTATATAAGTTGCAACTCATCCAAAAGAGATGTAACATGTAAAAAGCACAAAAGATACCTTATCCCACTTGGATTTCTTATTTGGTTCCTCTCCCGAGTGCTAGTGCAAGTATCAACAGCAGTTGAAACCAGGTTTGATCCACCACAAGCCAATGGTGGCACACCTGCAGATATGCCAATATTAAAAAAATAGCAGATTCTCGTCTTGGCATTGCAACAGCCTGAAAAAGAATACATCTTGCAATGTAAAACCGTTACCCGACTCACACATCTCGCAACCAGTTTATATATTAAAAAAGGTATGTAGTTAGTTCTTATCCGCCAATATTTAGATTTTTCTTCCACCATCATGTAGACAACCTGCAAAATTATAACCTAAACAAAATAAACAAAACAAAACATATAATGGAAGGCATACATGTGGTTTTAGGATCTGAAAACAACCAACCTGCATACAATGAGCATATAATGATACGAATAATATTAGGTTCATGATGCAAGAATGAAACAACAAAATCAAGTGAAAAAAATCAAAATAATAACACAGTTTCTTTAGGGTTTTGAAAAAAATGAGACGTACTTTTTTTTAATATGAAAACCGAATAGCCAAATGTGTAGGGATTATGGAAGTTTTCTTGATTAAAAAGTCTTGTATATTTGGATAAATATCAGATATATATAAAGTATATCTTCAAAAATATTTTTCAAAATCAAAATATATGTACATGGTTTTTTTTGGAAGATATTATTAAAGTTTTTTTATAGTAAAACAAAAACGGTGGCTTGGCTCAGTTGGTTAACATGATTGGATATTAACTATAGGTCATGAGTTCAAACCTTGCCTTTACCAATATTTTAAAAAAAATTGAAATTTAATGCAAAATTAATTAAAAATCCGAAAATTCAAAATTTAATACAAAAATAATTATAAAACCGAAAATTATTTAAAATTATTGTTGTATGTGTGTGTATGTCACTCGTTGAGGTATCGTTCCAGCCACTAAATCATTAATGAACATGGCCAGCCAAGATGACGTTAGCATTATAAATGGCATTAATTAGTCAAATGACTACATGTTATAATATATATATATATCATATATATTTCTATTATATATATATATATTTATATATATATATAGATATGTTGTATATGTGTATTTATATGTATATGTGTTGTTGTATATGTATATATATATATATATATATATATATATATGTGTGTGTGGATGTTTGTGTGTGTGTGTGTGTGTGTGTGTATATAGTATTTGTCGTATATATGTATATGTATATATATGTTTTATATGTTTATATACCTTATGTATGTATATTATACATATGTATGTATATATACCACATACGTATTTGTATATATAACCACAACAATGTAGATTATATATATATATATATATATATATATTATTATATATATATATATATATATATATATATATATATATATATATAGTGTCATTTTCTTTGCAGAACCACTTTTTTGTACAGAACCTACAGAACTAGCTTTTTTACTCCTAATAATGCATGATGTACATATATCAATGCAAGATGGCATTTTAGTAAATAATTCAAATTACACAAAACTTAAAAATAGGCTGAAGGGTAAGTTAGGCATTTTCTATTTATATTTTATTAAAACCATCCTCTCCATAAATCACGTGATATTGATAATTCAGTTTCTTTCTACAACAAAGATGTCTCTCTCTTCCAACTGAACCCTAGCCCCCATGGATCATAACCTTCTATTTTCAATTTCTTATTTGAACTACAAGATACTAAAATCAAAGATCTCGGGTTATGTCAACTCAAGATAAGATTTCTAAAGATCGCCAAAGATCGCCACTATTGTGTTGGCTGTCACCGTGGTTTGTCTTTCTGATTTGATGGTGCCGCCTGTCATGGTAGATCCTTTGATTTGGTTATCTTTGAATTTGTTTTTAGAAGATGCTAGGGTAAAAATGCGGCCACTAAACTTGTCATAAACCCCATCGATCTATGATATAAGGGGTTGATTTGATAACCGTAGGCAAAGGTGGACAAAGCCACAAAGGTAAGGCAATTGAAAGCCAACATGATTTGATTTGTGTTGTATCGTTTGTTAGGATTATTATGAACTCTTGACTGTTTTTAATGTTCGTTTTGCTGTTATTATTTGTTCATTCTATCGCTTTCGTGTTAAAGTCTTTTGGTTGGATCATCCTGGTATGAGTTGCGTTTGCTAATTGCTATTTCAGCCTTTTTTGTCAGTCTTGGTTAGTAATCTGAAAAAGAAAAGAAAAAACTAAAATTGATAGTGTTTTGGATAGATTGTGTCATATAAAGTACTAGATACCAGAATATATTTTGACTCGTGAATGATTCCACTTAAAAAAATTATATGTTGTGTTGTTAATTTATTATATGTGAAGTTTGAATAAATCAGAATCATTATTATAGATCTCAACATATAACATTGTAAACAAGCAGTTATATAGTTTTCTTTATGCAATAATAATGCCTAAGTATTGATTTGTCTTTGATTTGGATTCGAAAAGCTCCATCCGGAGCTGAAAAACGTAAAAACTAAAACAAAAAGAAGCGTCCATGTATAACTATGTAACTGTACATAAAGTCAATGTTGATGGTGATGAATTTACTAGGGATGTCATCAATACTAATCTTGGTAGTATAGTGGTAGTGTTGGTGATGTTAATGTTGATAAGGATGTAACTGATGTTGAAACAACAAGTGCTGGTGATGCATGCTAATAGTGATGATATGATATCAATGGCACTAGTGTTGAATAGTTTAATGTTGATAAACTTGATCCTAGATGTCAGCAAATAGTAGTTATTATCAAGAGCTTAATAGTACAATATGATTTGGTTTTCACATGTATGTGTAGTTTTTAGTTATTTCACTATGTATCATTTGTTCATAATTCATATAATACTTGTTAATCAACTTACTGACTTCGGTATGGTTATAATTATATGTTACTAACTTACATTTGGTCTTATTATGATAAATACGTTGTGTTTTCTTTTCTATTATTGATTGCTAAGATAATTATGCTATTGTAAGCTTAGACATAAACTTAAGCCTTCAAATCTTCCTATCTGGTATGTTTCGCATGATTTTCACTTTCTATATATCTTATATTGAGCTTTATATTAGGACCTGACCTTATAGTAATCATGATGTTTAATGATCCTTTTCTTGACTTTTGATTTTGTATAATTCCTTATTATATATTTTAAGGAGAAAGGACGTGTTTTTCTATTTTTAATTTGAAGCGAGTAAGTAGACGAACCAAAGCTAATTTAACACTCCTACTCGAACTTGAAATAACTTCATGTGTTGAATAATAGTTTAGGGACTATCAATAATTTGTTTTGTTACTTATTTCTTTGATGCAACAGAGTGAAAATCAAACTAATTGCGAAAATGTCTGATTATGCTATTCCTCAAGACCGGAAGGAGCAAGTCATTGATGCTACGGTTGACTTGAATGGTATGTAATTACCTCCTTTTTTATACTGTCAATCGTGTTTTTATCTAAATTATATTTTTTCATGGAAGTGAGCCACAACACACATGTTTTCCTTAAATTAATTCTTTTTTTTGGGTAAACAAAATTGGCAGCTACGTTATAGAGAATTTCAATGTTTGTAATTTTCAATTAGTTTCAATTTTGTAGCATACATGCTAATTATCAGTATAAAAAGTGCATACGTGTTCACATTGAAAGCGAGCATATGTGTTTTAGGTTAGTATATGATTAATGAAATGGTGTGCATATGTGTTTTGGAGGTATATTTTTTAAATAATGAATATGTGTTTTTTTATGATAATAATAACAAATATTTTGTAGTTTCAGGTATTTGAACATGTTTCGTAAAAACGGAGACCATGACCGATATAAAGAGTGCACATATGTCTTAGAGGGGTACTTCATGTTCTAATAAATTTGATGAAAAAGCGAAGCTTGCACATATGATCTTGGAAGAGTGCACATATGATCTTGGAAGAGTGCACATATGATCTTGGAAGAGTGCACATATGTTTTTCGAAGAGTGCACACATGTTTTTGAACAACATGGATATAGTTGGATTTATATTTCTAATGTATTTCATTTGATATCAAATTTTGTTTATGTATTTATGTTTTTGGTTTGTTATTTGTATTTGAAATGTATTTCATTTGATATCAATTTTTGTCTATATTTTGTGTTATAAATTTTGAAGATTAAAGAATGTGCACAAGAAACATATGTGTAATTACCATATTAAGTTAAAAATGTACACTAGAAACATGGAATTTACAATATTAAAAAAAACATATATGCACTCATTTTTTTTCTTTTGAAAACAGTATATACTAAAAAAATATATAAAATAAAATAAAAAAATTAATTCCGAAAATTAAAAGGTTTTAAAAAAACTTAAAACAATTCAAAAAAAAAATCAAAATGTGTTTTTTTGATAGTATACACTTTTGAATTAAATAAAAAAAGTAATGAGTTACTAAATTCTAAATTGGTTTAAAAATGGTTCTGTAGGGTTTTGTATAACAAAACAGATGGGTTCTTGACAAAGAATGGTCCATATATATATATATATATATATATATATATATATATATATATATATATATATATATATATATATATATTCTATATAGTTTTTTTTTTCATACATCATAAGTATTTCATTATGATAATTCTATATAGTTTTGTTTTTCACACATCTTTTAGCACCTTCTATTTTTTGTGTAGTTTCTTTCCAAGCTTGAATCTCAACTGACGTACCTATATTATACGACAACAATATCAATAGTTTACTCCAATGTACACTTTCTATTCCGCTTATGCGCAACTGATGTTCAAAGTTATTTAAAACGTACCTTGATCGCCTCATGCGCAACCTGAGTTAACTTCGTTTGTTCATGTGTTTGAGAATCAGTTCCAGCGGCTTCCTTTTGCGTACCTATATTATAAGGCAACAATATCAATAATTTACTCCAATGCGCCTAAATCAGTAATGATGGAACGATAAAAGTATTTCATAAATCAGTGTTACATGTTCCTCTCACGATTGGTCTATGGACGTTGCCTAATATTTCGGTCTCGAAACAACAAAAAGCTGAGACCAATGAGACAGAAGATGTATACAAAGAAGGACCGTAAATGGAAGAGGACGAGGCGAAAACCAATCTGCACCAAATTGGAATCTACAACGTTCTCTTCGATTTTGCATCCTACTTTGATATGCCACACTCTATCAGTGGTATCGGTTTTTTGTTGATCTAAACCCGACACCTTAGCAAACATATGGCTCATAGAAAAATTCAAGAAACAAAACTAATGTTTGACACATTGGGTGTTCGGATGACAAATCAACTTATTCTTATCTCTATTACTTCAATTCATGCCAACCTTAATATGCTCCCTCCTACGACCCTGCAACCGGAATCTAAGCATTCACATGTATCACATGTTCCAACAAAACATAACGTGTATTAGCAGTGGCACAATGCATCGTAGACGTTAATAACTTGGAAAAATGAATGTACATATGAATAGGCTAAGATAACATACTTACGTATAGAGGTAGTCTCCCTACCGTTACTACTACACAAAATGGTACCAAAAGGTATCGACAATGGTGTCACGTCACCTATACCCAATGCACTACTACCCCTCTGATTTGTTCCCCACTTACCGAAACAACCATCCATTGAAAGCACATTAACAGGATCATAACTAAACGCCTTTTTACTTGTCAATGCTCTCACAATATTACAACGTTACTACATAGCCGCATAAAAAACCAAAAGTTTGTAAAGAGCACTAAAGTTTTTAAAAAGAGTTAAAATTAACAAAAGCCCCAAATCATAACAAATCCTAATTTTAAATAATCAATTTATATATATGTATAAGTTGTATAAAGAATCTAGTAATACCTTTTTTGTGCTTACGGATTTTACATACTGATGGCGAAAAAAATCCTGTAAAATCACTACAAAACATATGAAAAAGTATTAGTCAAACTCGAGTAAGGCGCTTTGCTCTGGATGTTCTGGAAGAGACGCTACCAAAACTCGTATGAACTATGCTAAAAAAAGAAATACTTTATCGTTACACATAAAATCGTGAAACAAAAAGGTTTAATAGATCCTTTTGTTTACCTAATTTCTGAAATCTAGAATTATTTAGTTTTGATATTTGGAGAAAATGCAATTCGATCTTAAATCTGGATTATGAGGAAGTTGGTGGTGCAATACAGATTCCATATGAAGAAGATGAGGAGAAGACACGTGTGTGAGGAATTTGGTGGTGGATGAGGAATATGTTAACTCAGAAAAGAATAGAAGATACTGAACCGACTAAAGCATGGACTAAGACAACAATGATAAGGGCCAATCAGACGGGCCACAAGAAGCCCAAATCAATATCTGGAGCCCATAAAATGCTCTTTAGTATAGATATAAATATAAATAAATGTAGAAGCCAGCTAAACATATATATATATATATATATATATATATATGTAAGTACACTTTTAAGAATTTATATAATAAAATATTAAAAATGATATTTCTAATTGAAAATGCCTCATATCCGATCTTCGCTTTACGAGAGAATGTATTTAATGGTCCTGACCGCCTATTAATCTACAGTCGTTTACAAAGAAATTAATCTGATAAAAAAATAAATGAGATGCAATAATCGAAGGTTTGAGAAAGTGAATAATCTATTCATTCAACATACGACATAATATATACAAGTGATAGATGATTCTAGAAGTGGGCTAGGCCCAATACAAATACATATCGAGCTAACACTCCCCCGTAGTTGGAGCGGGAGGACACCTGACACTCAAACTGAAGCGAAACTCTTCAAATAAAGATGACGGCAATCCCTTGGTGAAAATATCCGCAAACTGATAACGAGAAGATACATGAAGCACTCGAACCTGACCACCAGCAACCAAATCACGAACAAAATGGATGTCAATCTCAATGTGCTTTGTACGCTGATGTTGAACTGGATTGCAAGACAAATAAACAGCACTGACATTATCACATTAGACAAGCGTAGCGAAAGACAAAGGAGTATGCAACTCACGCAACAAATTGCGCAACCAACATGTCTCAGCAACAGCATTGGCAACACCACGATACTCCGCCTCGACGCTAGAACGAGAAAGCGTCGACTGACGCTTAGAGGACCAAGAGAGCACGTTGTTACCAAGAAAAACACAATACCCTCAAGTCGATCTCCAAGTAGTGGGACACCCATCCCAATCTGCATCAGAATATGCAACTAAATCTGTGGCAGATGAAGAAAATAACTGCAAACCATAATGCAGAGTACACTGAACATACCGCAAAATCCTCTTAAGAGCAGAGAAATAAGGCTCCCGAGGATCATGCATATGAAGACAAACTTGTTGAACTGCATAAGAAAGATCTGGTCTAGTAAAAGTAAGATACTGGAGAGAACCTGCAAGACTCCGATACAAAGTCGGATCAGATACCGGATCACTATCAACACCTAGTTTAGACTCCGCATCAACAGGAGTCCGACTAGGGTTACAATTAACCATATGTGCTTTCTCCAAAATCTCAACAGCATACTTCTTCTGAGACAAAAATAAACCTGAAGAATCATGCATGACAGAAATACCCAAAAAATAATTAAGTGCACCCAAATCTGTCATAGCAAACTCCTGATGCAAAGAGCTAATAATCCGCTACAATAAACCCTCAGAAGAAGTAGTGAGAACAATATCATCCACATATGATAACAAATAAGCAGTATTAGTCCCCTGTCTATAGATAAATAAGGAGGAGTCACAACGACTATGAGAAAAGCCAACCCGAGTAATGTAAGATGAAAACCGCTGAAACCAAGCTCGAGGGGCCTGTTTTAGCCCATAGAGAGACCGCTGTAATAAGCACACGTAATCAAGATAAACAGAATCTCAAAATCCAGGAGGCTGATGCATATAAACTGTCTCTGAAAGATCACCATGTAAAAAAGCATTCTTGACATCGAGTTGATGGATCGACCAATGTCGAGAAGCAGCTAAACTAAGGACAGTCCGAATAGTACCCGGTTTAACAACCGGACTAAAAGTCTAATCAACATCAACCCCCTCTAACTGTGTACTACCGTTCGCCACAAGACGAGCCTTGTAGCGACTGAGCGTGCCATCTGCCAGATACTTATGACAAAAAAGCCACATACAACGCACAATATTGGTATCTGGTGGTCTAGGAACTAAAGTCCAAGTTTTGTTTTTAATAAGTGCATGATATTCATCACGCATAGCATTTTGCCAGTTAGGATCACTAAATGCATCACGATAAGATTTTGGTAATGGTGAAACCAAAGACACATGTAAATTGAGACGCTCAGTGAGACGATTAGTCCCGACACGGAAACGTGTGACCATGGGGTGAACCGAAACCGGGTTCGGGTTTTTAGGTGGATCAGAAATTATAATAGGTGATTGAGCCACAGGTTCATTTTAGGTTGCGGGTGATTGAGTTGTGGTAGGCGTTTGTTGTTAGAACGCGGACGTGGATGGAGGTGGTGAGTGGGCTTGATTTTCGGTGTTATGAATTAGAGTGATAGGTTCAGGTGGGAGTTGCACAGCAGGATTGGTGGGAATTGTTGGTGGTATAATATCGGGTATGTCGTCTAAAAAGGTATAGGTAGGTGGTAAAACGGGTTGAGTGGAGCCGTAAGGAAAAACGGTCTCATCAAATGTAACATGACGAGAAATGATGATCTTATTTGTTTTTAAATCAAGACAACGATACCCACGATGATTTGAGGCTTGTCCCAAATAGATTGAAGGTGTGACGCGAGGTTCAAGCTTGTGGTTGGTGTCAAGGTGAGGGTAACATAAACACCCAAAGGTACGTATAAGGCTATAGTCAGGGTTTGTTCCAAACAAGCAGGTATAAGGTATTTCATTGTTAATGGAAGTAGATGGTAAGAAGTTTAACAAGTGAGTGGCCACATTAAGGGATTCTACCCAAAAGGTAGGTGGAAGGTTGGCTTGAAAAAGTAAGGTTCGAATGAGATTGTTTATGGTACGAACCATTCGTTTGGATTTTCCATTTTGTTGGGATGTTTTGGGACATGAAAATCGAAACTGTATACCATTTTTGGAAAAAAAGTTTATGAAAGTTACGGTTGTCGAATTCTACACCATGATCACACTGAAGTGAACGAATTTCACACTTGAACTGAGTACGAACATAGGTACGAAACAAAACAAATTTAGACCAAACATCAGATTTATTATGCAAAGGATAAACCCAAACAAACTGCGAATAGTGATCTAAAAACAAAACATAGTATTTAAACCCTGAAAGACTCGGTATGGGTGAAGTCCACACATCCGAGTGAATAATGTCAAAACAAGAAGTAACGACAGTATTAGAACTGGCGAACGGAAGCCTCACGTGTTTCCCAAGCTGACAAGCATGGCAAAGAACGGGAGGTTTCTCGTTATTACACGAAATAAACTTAGAAGAAACAAGACGACGTAGCACGTCACCCCCTGGGTGTCCAAGACGCTGATGCCACGTGTGTTGACTAACAAGGAAAGCATGAGGGATAGGAGATGGAGCTGTGACTGGGTAAAGATCCCCCGTGCTATCGCATCGGAGAAGCACCCGACGAGTCATGAAGTCTTTAACGGAAAACCCAAACGCGTCAAATTCAACCGTGCAATTATTGTCACGAACAAATTGACGCACAGAGATTAAATTTTTAACAATATTTGGGGTGATAAGGACATTGTTAAGGTGAAGAGGTCTAACGGAAGTTGGCAAAATACTATGGCCCGTATTGGTGACGGGTATGGAATGACCGTCACCAACCGAGACAGACGGATACATACACGAATTAAAAACGTCACTTAGATTAGTAACAGAATCATTGAGATGAGAGCTCGCACCTGTATCCATATTCCAAGCGCCAGAAGAGGGATCATGAAGTGTCCCTACAACAAAGGCATGAGGTAGAGTGGTCGCTTGTCTCGGGATAAGCGTGGGTCCATTGATCCGGGCTGAAGTGCTTGTTGGGCCGGGCATATTAGCGAATAACCAAGTTGGGCCGGGTGAAGAGTTGGCTGGGTTGGATAAGCGAACCCAGGTGGTACACTAGTGGGTTGAGGGATTGGATTGGGCTGCTAGGCCGGTACAAAACCCAAAGGGCCTGTTGTGGTATAGTAGTAAGTGGGCTGGACTGGTGGGTAAAATATAGGACTTGGTGTAGGAGTACTAATCTGGTGGACCGAGCCTATGTTATATGCAATTGGACCAGTTGTAACACTTGGGTTTTGCACCAAGGAAACACTTTTATGATGCCCCTAATCATTAGTAGTAGCCTGAGCCGAATGAGACGAACCAGTAAGCCCTATATCCCCCAATTTACCAAGCAACTTAACTAATAAATCATTTATATTACTTCCTTGACTATGAGAAACATAACTGAGAGGATCAAAACCAGTCATTGCAACGAGTTGTAGCTGTTTGAAAGTGGTATTAAGGTTAAGGCGTGTATTGTTATTGTTTTTGTCTGTTGTTTATAGAAGACTGTTAGGGTTTGAAAGGTAGGGAACAAATCAATATGTATGGTTAGAGTAGGATGTAAGGAAGAAATCAAAGAAAAAAAAAGTCGTGACCTTGCACGACAATTAACCGCGTGACCTTGCACGTCTATATCAACCTCGTGACCTAAGCACGAAGAACACAACATCGTGACCTTGCACGATTGAAGAAACCTTGTGACCTAAGCACAATAGTAACAATTGTTTTGGGTAGAGGAAGGTTTTTTTTTAGGATCGATTTAGGGTTTGGCGTGATACCATGAAGGTTTGAGAAAGTGAATAATTTATTCATTCAACATACGACATAATATATACAAGTGATAGATGATTCTAGATGTGGGCTAGGCCCAATACAAATACATATCGAGCTAACATAATCGACTTTTAGAAGTTTAAGAGTGATTTGAGTTTTAAAAGCCTGATGTAGCTATGCTGTAAACTAGTGAAACTTTGTAAAAATTGGAGCTTGCAACAATACTTTTTTCGCAACTATACTTTGGATAACCAAAGTTGTTTGTTGTTTAAGTAATTTACCGTTCTAGAGGAAATAGGAGAGTTCCCACGCTTCTAGTCGAGTAATCCACCTAAGTATCTGAAAGTAAGAGAGAAAACCCGTTAGCTCGCCCCGGGTGTTGACCCAGGACCAAACTCGGGCGTGAGAGTAAGTACTTTTGTAAGGGCCGAAGGGGCTATATGTAAGAGCCGAAGGGGCTATAAGTAATAAATGTGTGTGTGGTGTAATTAATGCTGCCCTTCAAGTAGTAAATGCTTGGGTATTTATACTACTTGAAGTACTGTTTAGAAATACTGTTCTTGACATCTTGGGAATGAAGGAGACGACCTAGGACTAGCCTTTGCCTTGGGTGTCGGTACTCCTTGGAGACATCGCTCCTTAATTCCCGGGATAGTGATGTTGCATAAGTGTTTGTTATTGTCCAACGGTTTGAAGAGGTGTCCCTCTTTATCGAGCCTGACGTTTTGTCTTCTTTCGGGTTGATGTAGTGCGCCCGTCCGGACCCGTCCGACCCGTTCGGATATGGGGCCCGTCCGGTATATACGCGGACATGTCCCCCCCAGTATGACTTTAATAGTCGCAAACTATTAAAGTGATACTTAAAAGTGCTCAGTTTGAAAGGACCGGAACAACTGCTTTTACTTTCGTCCCCTCCGTTTTCCTCCTCTTCTTCTTCTTTTTTTATTTATTTATTTATTTATTTATTTTAAAAAACGTCTTCCTTGATGAATATGGGACAAAACCCATAATTACAGTGGGTTAAAAATCATTACTTGTTTTCGCCCCTTTTCATCTGGGGCGAACACGTGGCACGCCTTTCGCAACGGAGGGTCAGGATTGGGCCTTGCCAGCTGTGTGATAC
>BQNB010070688.1:12321-33040 GCA_026074375.1 Tanacetum coccineum
ACTATTAAACATGAGACCGAAAAAATAAACCCGCTAAAAAAAATTGCTCAGCACAAAATAGGAAAAAAAATATAGATTTATTCAAATAAAAAAATACCCACGACATTACGCCCGCCCAACACATAAGCCCATATAAAAAAAAACTATTAAACATGAGACCGAAAAAATAAACCCGCACAAAATAAAAAATATAAAAAAATTGCTCAGCACAAAATAGAAAAAAAAAAATATAGATTTATTCAGATAAAAAAATACCCACGACATTACGCCCGCCCAACACATAAGCCCATATAAAAAAACTATTAAACATGAGACCGGAAAAATAAAGCCGCACAAAAAAAAATTAACGCCCCGGATCAACGCGCGGGCAATCATGCTTAAAAAAACACCCACATCTATGATAAAAGAAACACCGTCCCGCAGCAACGCGCGAGAAACTATGCTTGTTAGTAAATAGTAATGTTGTTGTAACCTTCTTTTACCTCTAATAATCATGCATTGTTTGCGAGATTGAATGAGATTTAAAAACACCCAATGGCGTATTAGCCCAATGATTTTTTCGGCCCATCATGTCATTGCCCGAGAATATTATTATGTGTCGGGCCTAGCCCATATTTATTTCAGTCGTACAATCTACAATGATATATAAAGTGAGGTGATTTATACACTTTCACTTTTTGATTGACACACTCTAAAATATGTGTCTTGACATTTATACTTCTGCACCATTTTCTCCTTTTCACCCATTACTTCTATTAGTATAAAGGTATAAATGTCAACACACATATTTTAGAGTGTGTCAATCAAAAAGTAGAGTGTGTAAATCACATCCCATATATAAAGTAATAAAGAGTGGTTGCTTAATGAATGACGTGCTACAATAATCTTCTACTACATCTTCTTATCACACCTCCTCATCGCCACTACTAGTTCCGGGAATGATAAAGTCACTATGGCTAACTCGGGTATCGACCAATGTCGCAACTGTAGACGTGGCTCATGCACTTATGGGAGTCGTTGTAAATTCGTGCATGGGTTGTATGACACGAGACCTTGACCTGATAATAATTCTGAATACATGGGATCAGTTAATAAAAGTGTTGGCTCCTATTAGGGGTGAGCATGGTTTAGTTTGGTTCGGTTTTTGGCTAAAACCGAAAGCCACCCCCCCCCCCCCCCCCCCCCCCACACCCCCCCCCCCCCCCCCCCCCCCCCCACCCCCCCCCACACCCCCCAACCCCCCCCTCCCCACCCCCCCCCCCCCCCCCACCCCCCCCCCCCCCCCCCCCCCCCCCCCCCATCCCCCCCCCACCCCCCACCACCCCCCCCCCCCCCCCCCACCCACCCTCCACCCCCCCCCCCCCCACCACCCCCCACACCCCCCAACCCCCCCCCACCCCCCCACCCCAACCCACCCACACACCACCCCCAAAAAAAAAAAAAACCAACAAAACACACAAAACCAAAAAAAAAAAAAAAAAAAAAAACAAACAAAAAAAAAAAAAAAAAAAAAAAAAGTAAAAAAAACAAAAATTAAAACAAACAAAAAAAAAAAAAAACAAAAAAAAAAAAAAATAACATAAAAAAACCAACAACAAAAAAAAAAAAAAAACAAAAAAAAAAAAACAAAAAAAAATAAAAAAAAAAAAAAAAAAAAAAAAAAAAAAAAAAAAAAAAAAAAAAAAAAAAAAAAAAAAAATAAATAAAAAACAAAAAATAAAAGAAAAAAAAAAAAAAACAAAAAAAAAATAACAAAAAAAAAAAAAAAAAAAACAAAAAAAAAAAAAATAAAAAAAAAAAAAAATAAAAAAAAAAAAAAAAAAAAAAAAAAAAAAAAAAAAAAAAAATAAAAAAAAAAAAAAAAGCGAGCGCAGAGCGGCGGAGCGCGCGAAGAGCGACGAGCGAGAGAGAGTAAAAAATTAAAAAAAAAATAAAAAAAAAAAAAAAAAAAAAAAAAAAAAATATAAAAAAAAAAAAAAAAAAAATAAAAAAAAAAAAAAAAAAAAAAAAAAAAAAACAAAAAAAAAAAAAAAAAAAAAAAAAAAAAAAAAAAAAAAAAAAAAAAAAAAAAAAAAAAAAAAAAAAAACAAAAAAAAAAAAAAAAAAAAAAAAAAAAAAAAAAACAAAAAAAAAAAAACAAAAAAAAAAAAAAAAAAACATCAACCCACAAAATCACAAAAAAAAAACCAAAACATCCAATCAAAAAAAACCACCACACACCAAAACACAAACCCCACCCCCCCCCACCCCCCCCCACAACACCACAAAACAATCACACCCCCACCCCACACACCCCCCCAACACCCAAAACACCAATACCCGGAATCGAAAATATTTAGTTTTTGCTTTTTAGAAGCCGTTCGGTTTCGGTTTTATATAAGTTCGGTTTTTGTTTTATATTTGGTTTGGTTTATCGGTTTTTTGGGTTTCTACTTTGTTTATCCCGGTTTCGTCTTTCAATGGTCGAATTTCTAATGCAATATAGAATATCTTTTTCAAGTTTTAAGAATTAAGAAACACAAAATAATGACAATAAGAAACTAATGATGATAAAGAAAATATATATAAAAGAATTGTTTATGAGTCGTAAATTGACACAATAATGACAATAAAAAAACAAACAACCACAAAAAGTTTTAGATGATAGATTTTTATATTTTATAAATGACACATTTAAGAAGCAATTGAAACATGAGTTTTTAAGATTATATGTAGTTGGTCGGTTCGGTTTATTTTGGGTTTGTGTTTTTGCTAAAACTAAACCGAACCATAAACTTTGGTTTTTAAAAATTACAAAAACCGAACCATCAGTTTTTCAGTCGGTTTCTCGGTTTTCTCGATTTTGGTTTCTTGGTTTTTTTAGGTTTAGGTTCGGTTTTTCGGTTTTCTGCACACCCCTATCTCGTATAATACCAGTCGTGGTTCACAGAATCATATAAGTCTCATTCTCAGGATATATCTCGTGAACAACAAAATAAGGCCACTAATCCAAAGCCCAGTAGTGAGCCCAATGTTCGTTACATTTATGTACAAAGTGGTGGAGTTGGCCCAACAGTAGCACCCCCTTATAGTTATCCAGTTCAGGCCCATTTAGCTACTGCTGCTATGTAGCCCAGCCCGTACCTTTACCTGGTCTACCAGCCCAACAGGCCCAAGTTGCGGCACCATACATTGTTCCTCATGCTCAAGTAGGTTACTATCCGTATGCTCCGTTTGGTTTTTCGATTACTGCTGGGTACCTATATGCTCCTTCGCAAACCACTATGCTTCCTCAAGCATTTTAGACTATTACGCTACATGATCCGGCTTGGAATATGGATACGGGAGCATCTTCTCACTTAGCGGATAACACAGGTATGCTCATTTCTGATAGCAATCAAAGTATTTATAAATGGGAAAATTACTTGAAAATGTATCATACTTGCCAATTTTTGTTATTGCGTGTATTCAACTTTATTTTCTTATTGTGTGTTCTGAACTTTTAAATTTCGACCTTTGTATGTATTTTGTCACTATTTTACCATGTAAACTGACCATTTTACCCTTCGAATTTTGAAAAAGGTAAGGGTAAAATGGTCACAAATACATACAAATGTCAGAATTTGAAAGTTCAGTACACACAATAAGAAAAAAAATTATATGCACAAAAAAGTAACAAGTATAGTATATTTTCAAACAATTAACCTTTTATAAATCTGTATTTGTTAGCAATGGCCAGTCTATACCTGTGACTAACACGGGACATAGCCTTTTGTACACACCGCATAAACCTCTTCACCTTCTTCATATGCTCGTTACACCTAATATTAAAAAAAATAACCCAAATAGCAAAAAAAAAAACAAACATTTAAACATGAGGCTCAACAAATAAGCTCATATAAGAAAAAAAACAAAGTATTAAACATGAGACCCAAAAAATAAACCAACACAAAAAAAATTAACGTCCCGCAGCATCGCGCGGACAATCACGCTTGTTATTACTAATGTTAGACGGACCTATAACAACAGGCCGGACATATTGGCCTTATTAGCTAACAAGTATAACTAAAATAGGTAATCGTGTCAGATCTTTCTTTTTATCTCATGTATATATTTTGGATGTTATAAGGTAAACTTAATCTAAGGGGGTGTTTTTTTCGGCTTATGAAACATAAGCTTGTTTGGGCTTATATTTCATAAGCCCTAATTTTCTAGCATATTTTGAGACTTAGGGGCTTATATATAAGTTTATTATATCATAATAAACTTATATAAGCCCCCAAGTCACAAAATAAGCCAAAAAAATTAGGGCTTATGAAATATAAGCCCAAATCAAATTTGATTTCGGCTTATATTTTATAAGCCGATTACTGCTGGGTACCTATATGCTCCTTCGCAAACCACTATGCTTCCTCAAGCATTTTAGACTATTACGCTACATGATCCGGTTTGAAATATGGATACGGGAGCATCTTCTCACTTAGCGGATAACACAGGTATGCTCATTTCTGATAGCAATCAAAGTATTTATAAATGGGAAAATTACTTGAAAATGTATCATACTTGCCAATTTTTGTTATTGCGTGTATTCAACTTTATTTTCTTATTGTGTGTTCTGAACTTTTAAATTTCGACCTTTGTATGTATTTTGTCACTATTTTACCATGTAAACTGACCATTTTACCCTTCTAAATTTGAAAAAAGTAAAGGTAAAATGGTCACAAATACATACAAATGTCAGAATTTGAAAGTTCAGTATACACAATAAGAAAAAAAATTATATGCACAAAAAAGTAACAAGTATAGTATATTTTCAAACAATTAACCTTTTATAAATCTGTATTTGTTAGCAATGGCCAGTCTATACCTGTGACTAACACGGGACATAGCCTTTTGTACACACCGCGTAAACCTCTTCACCTTCATCATATGCTCGTTACACCTAATATTAAAAAAAATAACCCAAATAGCAAAAAAAAAAACAAACATTTAAACATGAGGCTCAACAAATAAGCTCATATAAGAAAAAAAACAAAGTATTAAACATGAGACCCAAAAAATAAACCAACACAAAAAAAATTAACGTCCCGCAGCATCGCGCGGACAATCACGCTTGTTATTACTAATGTTAGACGGACCTATAAAAACAGGCCGGGCATATTGGCCTTATTAGCTAACAAGTATAACTAAAATAGGTAATCATGTGAGATCTTTCTTTTTATCTCATGTACATATTTTGGATGTTATAAGGTAAACTTAATCTAAGGGGGTGTTTCTTCGGCTTATGAAATATAAGCTCGTTTGGGGTTATATTTCATAAGCAAATTTTCTAGCATATTTTGAGACTTAGGGGCTTATATATAAGTTTATTATATCATAATAAACTTATATAAGCCACCAAAGTCACAAAATAAGCCAAAAAATTAGGGCTTATGAAATATAAGCCCAAATCAAATTTGATTTCGGCTTATATTTTATAAGCTCTAATTTTCTGGCTTATTTTGAGACTTATGGGCTTATATAAGTTTATCATATCATAATAAACTTATATAAGCCACAAGTCTCAAAATATAAGCCTAAATGAGCTTATGTTTCATAAGCCGAAAGCCCGCAACAAACTACGTAGCTTTGCATTAAGGTTTCTAGTTTAAGCAAGCTTTTGGACCTCAGTAGCTCTTCGGCTTTAAATACTTTTATGGGCTGGGCTTTTGTTTAATCACTCTGCAGAAACTATTTGGTAATTATATATATACTCAATTATATATATATACTATATTTCGGTTAAAACGACGTAGTTTTGACCGCTTTGCTACAATGCTCATTTTTTGGGCTCTCATTTTGGGCCGGCCCAGTTGGGTTTTTTTTTTTCCTTTAACGTATGCAACATAAAAAAAAACTAATCGGCACAAAATAAGGAAAAAAAATTACAAAAGTACTTATTTATTTAGATAAAAAAAATACTCGCGACATGAGACCCAACACATACGCCCATGAAAAACTATTAAACATTTTTTTTCTTTAAATTAGGCAACATAAATTTTTTTTTGCTCGGCACAAAATAGGAATTTTTTTTAGGAAAAAAAAATATTACAAATGTACTGATTTATTCAGATAAAAAAATACCGCCAACATGAGCCCAACACATACGCCCATATAAAAAAATTATTAAACATGAGACCGAAAAAATAAACCCGCACATTCGGTTAAAACGACGTAGTTTTGACCGCTTTGCCACAGTACCCATTTTTTGGGCTCCCATTTTGGGCCGACCCAGTTAGTTTTTTTTCCCTTTAACGTATGCAACATAAAAAAAAAACTAATCGGCACAAAATAAGAAAAAAAATTACAAAAGTACTTATTTATTTAGATAAAAAAATACTCGCGACATGAGACTCAACACATACGCCCATATAAAAAAAAGCTATTAAACATTTTTTTTTCTTTAAATTAGGCAACATAAAAAAAAATTCTCGGCACAAAATAGGAATTTTTTTAGGAAAAAAATTACAAATGTACTGATTTATTAAGATAAAAAAATACCGCCAACATGAGCCCAACACATACGCCCATATAAAAAAGCTGTTAAACATGAGACCGAAAAAATAAACCCACACAAAATAAATAAAAAAACAAAATCAAAAATAACGCCCCGCAGCAACGCGCGGACAATTATGCTTGTTAGTATTACATTAGCAGACAAAAAACATTGGGTTTTCAACTGGCCCAAGATTGTAGCTCAAGTCTAGGATTGCCACACATCATTTTTATGAGGCCCAACATAGCATATAGTAAAACTTGAAAATGGCTGCCCACACACATTTCCTTTCATGATACCCTCCAAAAAAATAGACAAAGTAAGCAACAGAACGTATCTCTATTATTGGAGCTTTTGAACTCTTACTATAACATGGGCTTAACATATAAAAAAACAGTTTGGGCTCCTATACTTTATAACATAACCTAAATATACCAAAAAAACGAAAACACACTGTTCGAGATAAACAACTATCGAAAATAAATTAGCTCCCGCAGCAACGCGCGGGCAGCCTGCCGACTCGTTATATATATACTCAATTTTGTCCCCATACGACGTCGTTTCACAACTACGCCGACATGCAGCCCAAAACAAAGTAAATATCTTAGGACCTAGGCAAAAATGCAGCCCAAAGTAAAAAAAAAAAAAAAAAAAAACTGGCGGCACAAAATAGGAAGAAAACAAACTTTACAAAATAGACCTTCAACTTTTAAATATTTACGACTTTTTTATATACTAAACTTTATTCATCAAATATATAACACATATCTATCGATTCATTCAGATAAAAAAAATACCCGCGGAAAGATCTTCGAATTGCGAACACAACGAGCCTAATATTGCAACTCTTTTGACATACGTACGATTTTATAAAAAATGTTGAAGTTTAATATAAACAGGATTTTTTTTTTTACAAAACGTACCTCAACTTTTAACGACTATTTTTATATAATAAACATTATTTATCACATATATAACACGTATCTACCGATTCATTCTATCAAAAAATACCCGCGGAAAAAAATACACGCAGAAAGATCTTAGACGTGAAACATACAAATAGGCAATATAAAAAAAGTTGTCGGCATAAAATAGGAAAAAAGAATTACAAAACGTACCCTCAACACATAAGCCCATATAAAAAAAAAATACAGTATTAAACATTAGTCCGAAAAAATAAAACCAAAATAAACCGACTTAAAATACACATCAAATACCGTACAAAAAAAACACCAACACCTAACCCGCACAGAACACGACGCCATTTTGCGTCAGTCGCTACAGTGCCGGCCCATTTGGGTTTTTGGGCTTCCAGTTTGGGCCGGCTCATTTAATTTTTTTTTACTTAGTCAACATTTGTGGCGCGATTATAATAACGTGGAACGTACAACACAAAATAGGGAAAAAATTACAAAACGTACCAAAATACAACCAAATACCCAAATAAACCGACTCAAAACGCACGTCAAATAGCATACAAAAAAACAACACCTAACCCGCATAAAACACATTCTTACACCTTAATGATTTCGAAAATATTCAAAATAAACCGCCCTACACTTACTAAAAAACAAACAACAAAAAATTAACGTCTCGCAACAACGCGCGGGCAATCATGCTCGTTTGGGTTATAACAAATGGGAGCCACTATTTTTGTAATGCCGTTACGAAATCTATAATGTAAAACAAGCGTGATTGCCCGCGCGATGCTGCGGGGTGTTAATTTTTTTTTTTTTTGCTGGTTTATTTTTTCGGTCTCATGTTTAATACTTTGTTTTTTTTTCTTATATGAGCTTATTTGTTGGGCCTCATGTTTAAAGGTTTGTTTTTTTTTGCTATTTGTGTTTTTTTTAATATAATTTTATGAGATTTGGGTAAATATGTGTTAAGCATGATTGTTCGCACGTTGATGCATGGCATTAATTGATGCGAGGCGTTAAGTTTATTTATTTATTTATTTTGTGCGGGTTTATCTTTCCGGTCTCATGTTTAATAGTTTGTTTTTTTATATGGGCTTATGTGTTAGGCGTCATGTCGTGGGTATTTTTTGATCTGAATAAATCAGTACTTTTGTAATATTTTTTCCTATTTTGTGCCGATCAATTTTTTTTATATTAATTTGTGCGGGTTTATTTTTTCGGTCTCGTGTTTAATAGTTTGTTTTTTTTATATGGACTTATGTGTTTCGTCTCATGCCGCGGATATTTTTTAGTCTGAATAAATAAGTACTTTTGTAATTTTGTTTCCTATTTTGGGCCGAACAAATTTTTTTTAAGTTGCTAAGTTAAAGAAAAACAAAAACAAAATTTTTTTTGTCAAATGGACCGGCCCAAAATGGGAGCCCAATGGGCCGGTTACTGTAGCAACGCATGCCAAAACGGCAGCGTTTTAACCCTTTCATTGTATATATATAAAATTCTTGTCTTTAAGTTTTGTTCTTTCTCTATATCTTTTTTTTCATCTCTAGAATCATCGATTCATATTTCATCGTCAAGAATCGGCTAATAATAAATCCGAAATATGCATCTTACATAATAATGTACCGATGATTTTTGTAACTTATATTTTTGCAATACGCGATCGATTCTTTTAATCCTGGATTTTCATATATTTTATAACGTTATCAGTTATTCCATGTAAAGAAATGCCACTATCAAGATGATAAAGATAGTGAAATTCCAATACAGATAGTCGAGTCCTATTGTTCATTTCATAAAGATATTTTTCGAAAAGGAAAGTTCAAAGGGTTTATAAAGACATGTAGGATACCACGTCATCTTCAAGCTTTGAAGGAATGGAGGACATAGCCAAGTTGCTAAATTGAATTATTACGCTTAAGCATACATATAGCCACGTCTCTTTTGTCTCGATCGAAACATCCAAAAGCGACTAGCAAAACCATGAGTCCGACTTGATTTCATAATTGTATGTGATCATATCGTGATTTCAATTACCAAAAGCACTTTTGTTTTTTTCCTCGTAGAAATAGTGGTATATTTAGCTCTCTATGAGAGTTAACTCGACCTATTCGTCTCTCGTTTGAATTGGTATATGTATTATACAGTTAGGTTTGCGAAAGAAAGAAGAACAACCTTTTTATACAACGTAACATGTTACATGCCTCGTCTTGAATCTTTAAGGGGATGTAAAACATAGGCAATTTGTTTAATTGTCTCAGAAAGCTCAAACATTACAAGCAGCCACATCTCATATGTCTACCAAAATTTCCAAAGGCCACAAGCTAGCAATAAGAGTCTAGATATTTTTAAGGTGAAACGAAATGATTATATATATATTGGTTACCTTAATTCACTGATGCACATGTTATTAAATTCATGCATGTTCTAAAGTTATAAGTATTGGGTTGATTTAAGTTCTATTTGAAGCTAAGGATATGTGTTTACTCATGTTTCACATGTTTCTGTCAACCCCAATCTTGTTTAGAGTTGTTACCATAAAATATACGTCCCAACACAACTACATATGCATAAACTTAAATCCTTTTTCATGACAATGTAACATGTCATTATGGTCCAATATATACTTTATGTTAATTATTGGTGTTGCTTCAATATTTTCTAATATGAAAACAATGTCACATGATATTGATTATATATAGACAAATATATTAGGGTAATTAAAAGCAACTAGCATTGCCTAATGATGATAGTGAAGGGCTAATTAATTGTAAGCTAGAATCTAGCATTTGTCCATGCTTTGTGAAGCACAAAACATCCAAAACTCAAGCTTGAAAGAACCCAAAAGATATCAAGAAACCACCCATGAAAGCAATCTTATGTATTTTTAATGGCCATGATAGAAACAAAAAGAAAGAAAAGAAAAAACCCTAGTTCAAATTTTAAACTATATATTTCCCACCATCTATTAGAATTAATTTCCATAATGGATTTCATCAAAATCTTTTTTAAAGTTTAGGATACCTAGTGATTGGTGAACATGTAATCCAAATAGGAAACTTCTTTAAGATTTAATTTAAAGGGCAAGTTTAATTATTTTTAAATTAGTCAATAAATGTATTTATTATCACTTGGTCATATCATATCAAATTTTTAACCAGTTTAATGCTCGTGTAATCATTTTCGAATTAACACTACACTTGTAGCCTTGTAGGCTAGAAACCATTTTTGTTTTATCGATCTAATGCACTTAATAATTGAATGATGCATGAATGTTGAATCAATCTTAAATACTAGTATATATTTGACTGATAATTGACAAATGTCAACCATATGAAGAACCAGCATGATATTGAATGAATCTATCATCACTGTTTTTTAACCAACAACACAAGTACTATACCCTGGTTTTATTATTCAATAATGTCGTCAATAGAATCTTAGGATTTAGCATGTTTAAGGTCACAATCCAACTGCTTTTGAGATATTGATAGAAATAGATAGTAGCAACCTCTTACTATGCATGTCAAACTAAACACATCTCTCTTTGTCTTGAAATCTTGAATTATAAAGATATATAACAATCGTTATTGACAGCATATATATGTTTTTGGATTTAGTCATTTAACTTAAGTCTGCAAACTAGGAACCACAAAGTTACAACTTGGCCGTGGTTGAAGCAAAGAACGCTTCCACCACGGACAACAATTGTGTACCGCGTGTGTTGACTGCCAACGACAACCGACGATTTCTCACAACGTGCCGTATGCTCTAAGCATGTATACATGTACGTATATATATATATATATTTTGCTTCTAAATAATTTAGTTGTAAAGTAAGGGATGTCCTACATCAATAATATCTTGGACATATTGTTGTCTAGAGAATGCGATGGTCCCGAATGGAAAAAGGTAAAATTAATGGGGTGAGGGCCATTTCATAGAAGAGGAGTACCATGTAGAGTGCTCACCTAATAAACATATTTTTAATTCACTTATATGGATGTAGATAGGCCACGTTTATTATAAAAAATATTGCTTAGTCTTCTTTTTGTAATTTTCGTAACTTTTAATATCTCCTAATGTTATCTCTTAAGTAGGCACCACATTACTTTCTAATTATTTATTTGGACTTGTTGATGGTATTTAAATAGATGTAAATAAAATAATGGGATGAAGAAGGTCATAAAGTTTGTGCTTTAGATCCTTGTTTCTCTTTTCATCGATATGATCTAGTTTCTTATTAGAGTGATTCTATACCATATATATCGTTGTTCGAAAAAAAAAAGTACCATTTAAGACAAATGTTTCGTTATCAACAACTAAACTTTGTACATGGAGTTTTTAACATTTTGTTTAGACCCTATTACTTTTGCAAAGATTGTTTATGATAATATGTATATAACCAATCATGTATACTAGTTCTGAAAAGAGGCCATTATTTTTAACTAGCTTATTAAAATGATTAAATCTACTTTTAGATGATTGTAAAATTTAATATCGAAAATGAAATAAGTAACCCGTACACAACACAGGTAGATGCAATAAAACATGTCTTGAGACATCATATTTAACTAAGTAATCAAATTTTGTATAGGAAAATGATTTGTAATCGTAAGTGACATGTTTAAAAACAGACTTACACTTACAGATGTGATTGGTGCAATTAAAAAATTTATCGATAAGTATAAGAAAAAATAATACTAATGTTTGACATTTGTCATAATATTAATGGAGTAGGCTTATTTGTAAGCGTATTTAGCAGGTATACATATCATTATTCTTATGTAATATTGTCATTTCTTAATATGTCGGAGATGAGATGAGATAAGTCAAGTGACTTTAGAAAAAGAAGGCTAAGATTAGGTACGGGAGCAAGTAAAATAATGACACCATTAAGTTCATTGACTTTTGATTTTTGTGCTATATAAAATGAGCAAAATTTCATATACTTCGGGTCACTTGGTAAATGCATGGTAGGTTTTAGTGCCCATTATTACATCGATTTATCATAATCATGGAGACACGTTTAATTTTAACTTTAACCTAAACAAACCCTAAAAGTTTAGTTTGACTCGCTCTAAAATCTTGTTGCGATCATAAAACTGGCCATCTTTTAGCCTACAATTAGGTTTAGATCTAGAAAATTAAAGAGCAATAATCATATTCATATATATTCTCGTCAATCGTGTAACATGTAAACAAGTTAAGGTTTTAAAGTTTGCATGGTAAACAAAGCACACGATTATAACTCAGAAACTGTATGTGTAATTGTGTTCATTTCCTATGTATGACACTTGATGTAGTGCTATAAATTAAAAATGATGACTTTTGCTTTTAAAAGTTACTATTTCTTATCATTCTTTTTCCTATATTGATCCAAGTAAGCTACTTACTTTAATTTATCAAAGTGCAACCACATATATGTCTGAACTTCATTCCAAAATTATGTTCTTTTAGCAACAAACATGGGCAGAATGTTGGCATAAACTTATATGATTCGTCTCGATCGATCTCCTTAAACGTATATGCTTTTGTTTAGATGTCTTGTCATCTAATTATCATCGGTATGGTATATAGATCACGAACTTAACACCACGAATCACTTAGCACTTCATCATGGAGACGAATAAGAACTGAATGAGGTCATAAGGATATTCACATATGCTTTCACTAATGTCATTCGAAAATAAAAAGATGACAACAAAAGACGACCTTCGTTCACAAACCCTTGCATGTACTCAAGAAACAAAGCTTCTAATCGTCTATATGTCGAGATGTTATCTCACTCTTGCATATCGATACTTTTACGTACAGAGTTATTTGTGAAGCTTGTTTCACGAATCACGATTTATGCTCAATAGTGCTTAGGTGGAAAATGGCCTCAAAGATAATAATCATCAAGGTTATAAATAGCGTGAGGCATGACGTGGTGGTATGGCCAAGCTTCACGCTATTGCGAGCCATGGCCAGTCATGGCTTTTTTAGGCGTAACTTAAGGCGACACAAAATATGAAAATATTTATAAATTTATATATTTATATCATATAACAAATATATTGAGTTTACAAAAAGTGTCATACATAAGGAATAAAGTCAAGAAACTAGTAATCTTTTTCATTTCTATATAAAAATACGATTTTTATCGAAATTGAATTCAAAAAAGCCTCCACGCATCACGTTTTATCGCGTCTTATCACGTTTTTTCACTCCTCATCTCACGTCAAGCCTTAAGCCCAAGCCTTGGTCTATTGCGTGGCGTGGAGGTTACGCCTCACGCCTTTGCGAAGCATTTGCGAGAACCATGATAATGATAGTAAGTGTAATTTTGCAAATTTCAGTTAATATTTTAACTATTTTATTCCTAAACCAGCTAAAACATTCGTTAATTGTCCTTTTCTTTTCTAGATAACGTTGGTGTCACCATGTCATGCTGATGGATGTATCAACTTAGATTTTTTGTAGAAAATATCTAACCTTATTTGTTTATATATAAACACTCTCAAGAATCTATGAACTTTTCTAGAGATTGATATAAAGTGTATTTAAAAAGTTCCAATCGAAGAAAATATAGTTTCAGCTAGCTTATTGCAGAGACGAGCACCGGACCGAATATAGTCACTACAAGAAAAAAGTCTTTCAATGACACACAAAAAGTGTCAGAAAAAGTCAGAAAAGTGTCACTAAAAGACTTTTTTTTTCACCTTCACTTTCAAAAAGTGTCATCTGATTTCTTAAAAAAAAAAATCAGGCAATGTGATAAATCGCCAAATGTAGAAAAGACTAAAACTAACAAAATAATAAAAAAAAAAATACACAGCGTTTGTTATCGAATGTAACTTACAACCGTAATCGTAATCAGGGGTTTAACAACTAAAACATAAACTCAAACAAACAATCATTTTATTGTTACATATTGTTCACATGTATAACAAAACAGTGACAAAACATATAACAATCTCAAAAAACAATTATAAATTACTTTTAATACACTTTATCCCAACTCAGCAATATAAGTGTATATTCATTCGGGTTATGGTTTCTTGACAAGTTTGTTTCCACTTTTATCTCGCTTCTTGCACGATTTACCGGTTCTTTTATTGTTTTTCAATTTTTTTCCATAGTCTCGTTCTGTTTAATGAATAAAAGAAAAGAACGAAGAAGAGACTTGACCAAAAATAGTTGCGGTTTTTTTTTTCTTGAGGATCCGAAATGGAATGATTGTTTTGTTCAAAAGAAGCATTCAAACTCTTAAAAAAGGTGATTCGATCTTGGGCTTGTGTTTTGACAAAAAAGCATTCGATGCGAGAAAGTGTAAGACCCCCGAGATTTAATCTAAACTTCAGGACAGTGATAAATTAATTGATCAATGAGGGGTCAATGATGATCTTCTTATCTCCCGAAATTAGAACCATTGTTCGAAACAATTACCAGGTTATTAGATTCGTCACAGAAGATTTCGTATCGTGTTCGACAAAAAGCCAAGTATTCAGTGGGGCCATCGAGTGTAATGAATATTCAAATTCTACCATGGTATTTGTTATTGAAAACTGTGGCCTACTTATCTTTTAAGGTATAATGGTGGACGGTGAATGGTGGTGGATGATCCTAAACTGTGTGAAAGACGACTGTATCCTGTCTCACATGTTTTTTTTCGGACGATGTTCAACCCCCTGGGAAATTCTCGTAGCAGTCTAAATTTTTGATTCCCGAAAATACGTCTAAGTCCAGCCCCCAACGATCTAGCTGACTTGACCCACTGGGATAATCCCTATTATCCGAGATGAATCCGCAACACGGCTGTGTGGAAGCAATGCGGAGAAAATAAACCTCCCCGGGTCTGATGGTTTTATCTCTGTCGAAGTGATTTTTGTAAGTTTTTGGGAGAGTGTCATTGGAGCGCCATTTTTGGTGTTTGCAGTTGATTGGTTCTTACCAACATAGGCTCGTGTATTGGATAAGGGTTGTAACTCTTAGTTCATTGATTGTAATCCCGAAAAGTCTGAATTCAAAGTTCGTTAGCGTCTATCCGTCCCCCCTAGTTAGCTGATTGGCTAAGCCTGATATAAAGTGGTTACTAAAGTGCTTGCTACCCGCCTCTCGTTTGTGATATCTGGTCTTGTTTCTGATGTTCAAACAGCATTCCTCCCTAACCGCCAAATTTTAGACGGCCCTTTTATCATTAACGAATTACTTTCTTGGTGTAAATTCAGAAAGCATCATGCCATGGTGTTTAAGGTTGACTTTGAAAGCTGTCCGATTCAAGTTCTGGGTTGGGGGATTACCTTGATGAGTTCATCGACTCCTTTGGTTTTGGGTCTTCCAAACGGCGTTCATGGTAGTTCTGGCAGTTTATTTTCAGGGCGTATTACGTATCGTTACTTATCATTTACGGTAGTCCAACTTCAGAATTTCAACTTTCACCACTGGCCTCATGCAACGGAGATCCACTTGCTCGTCTTATCTTTTCATTCTGTGTGTCATGAATCTTTTCATCTTATCTGATTGCTAGAGCTTTAATGTGTGTCGTCGGTTTGTTTAAGGGTATAGAGATTGACTCATCTGCTTATGATCTCGCTCATTTATTTTCGCGGATGACGCGGTACTGTCATTGCGCGATGTGGTCGGAGAGAACAGCTCAGCACGGAGAATATATGCTACATTCTCCTGAGTTTTCGCTTTGTATCTGGGCTGAAGTGATTAATCGTGCAAACAAGAAGACCTTCCTTTTAGCGCGTTTGGGTTGATCTTCTACTGAGATTTAGTTAATGCATGCGCTGGCCAATGTTATCTTGGTTGTCAGTTATGCGGGCGTCCTGTTTTATAAGAAATATTTTGTGGGGAGTTATAGGTTGGACGGCTTATGTGTTGGTCACTAATCATGGGAACTGAGATTATTGGTAGAAACTTAATTCTCGGAGATATCTAGTGAGAAGAGTTAGAGTACTCGCTGTCTCTTTTAGGGGAAAGACTCGCAACAGCCTGTGCTCAAGTCGCTGGTTCTTGGTAGATCCTATTCTTGCACCCACTATTAGATGTACACCAGAGTTCTTTTATGTATAATCGGTCCATAAGTGTATACGTGCTTAACGAAATGGTGTCCAGGGCGCGAGATTTTTTCTATGAGTTCTATGTCGGATCGCTGTTAACAAGATTAATATGGGTTTTTATTGGTCTATTAGGGCTTGCGGCTTTAAAAAAGTAACTGCGGGCCTTGATCCCCCCCCCCCTGTTTCAGCTATTTTACGATCGAAATAAGGGCTTTGTATTTCAGATGGGTTTGGAGGTTCACTGTTCGAGACAATACTCTTTGGTACCGAGTAATTTCTTCCATTCATGGAGATAAACTGTCTTTCTAGTGTTCTTATCGGTTTCCATCGTTGGTTTTAATCCGCTCCCCCCCACAAGTGGGGGCGGTACTACAATTAGCCGAGAAGTTCCGTGCCTCCCAAAAATCCAGGTATCGATCTTCTTTCTTATTGTCGTATTAAGGGATTGGTTAACGAATAGTCAGAGAGATTCTGAAAGGACCTTGGATGACGCATAACCTACTTTGTCACTTGTTCCATGTGTTTATGATTTGGAATCTACTCGTGCGATATTTCTGTGCGCTGACAAAATGATTGTCATGTAAATGGCCTTTCTTTGTCGGACTGCTAGTGGTGGGATAGTAAGCCCCATCTGTTATCTCAGCATTCGAACGTGCTAGGTTGGGACGGTCTATCCTTTCAATACGCAAAAATGACCAGATGGGTGTGGTCCTTGAGTGGTGATGGGGTTTTTCAAGTTAAAGATATTAGAAGATTGTTGGATGAGTCCTTTCTTCCTAAGGATAATACCGTCACTCGTTGGGTGAAGTTCATCCCGATTAAAATTAATGTGTTCGCTTGGGAAGGTATCCAGCTAACCGATCGACTCCTTACTACTGCATGAACCTGCTCGAGAAGAAGATATTCATGTTGCCACACCGGACCGAATATAGTGTTCGGTTTCGGTTTTGCTTTTAGTTTTGGTTTTGGTTTTGGTTTCAACTCTGGTTCTTCAGGTCTACCCGGTTAGAAACCGATTTCTTAAAAAATCATGCACTAATAAATCGGCCAATAAAAGCCAAAAAAAAATTAAAAAAATCAAGCGTTTGTAACCATATTTACATTAAACTAATAACGTTTAACAACTAAAGCATAAACTCAAACAAACAATCATTTTATTGTTACATATTGTTCACATGTATAACAAAATAGTGACACATAACAATCCAAAAAACATTATAAAATTACTTAAAACTTTATCCAACCAAATAATTAAAATCGTTTATGGTTCTACAATTTGTTTCCTTTTATCTCTTCTGATTAGTTTCTTTTATTGTTCTTCCATATTTTTTACAATCACATCGTCTTTAATAAATAAAAGCAAAAGAAAAAGAGAACTTGACCAAAAGTGAGTTGCAGTTTTCTTAGATCCAATCAAGAAGTGTCACTAACTTTCTCAAGGTTTTAGAAACAAATGTTTAACAAAACAAAAAAATTACATGGTCTTAGAATTATTAAGTATTCGTTCCAGAACCGAAAACCAATGGATCCAAACCGAACCGACCCAATAACCAAGAAATCGCAAACTCAAAAACTAGAACCAGAACCATCAGGTCTGGATACGGTTCTGTTTCTCTCGGTTCCGCTCCGATTTTCTGGTTTTTTTGCTTCATCCTTATTATAACTTTAATCAAACACCAGTATACTGTAGCTAACGTTGGGAATAAAATATTCCCCCTCGCACGACTACCAACGTAAAAAAAATTATATATTTTTAAAACGCACCCTGAACTTTAACCTATTTACGAATTTTTTATATAACAAACTTTATTTATCAAATATGGAGCTCGTATCTATCGATTCATTCGGAAAAAAATGTCACTGAAATGATTGTCGAAAAAAAAAAAAAAAAAAAAAATTGCGAACAAAACGACCAATGATATGCAATGGTGTCTGCTGCGAACATTTTAAAAAACATGTTGAATGTTTAATAATATATATAAATATATTATATATATATATATATATCATATATATATATATATATATAAATATATATATATTATAATATATTAAAATAAAAAAACAAATATCAAACGCATCAATGAACTTATAACCTATTTACTGCCTTTTTTTACAATAACAAAACAAAACTTTATTTACTAAATATGAGAGCGCATATTCTATCGATTCATTACAGGAAACAAAAATGTCCCGTTGAAAAATCCGTCAAATTGCGACCGAACACGCCAAATATATACAATGCTTCTGAACTGCGTACGATTTTTATAAAATATTACGTTTAAAATATAATATATATATATATATATATATATATATATATATATTGAAAAAAACTATTTTCAAAACGCACCCTGAAGTATGTTAAACGTTACAAACCCGATCGTGATCTTTAACCTATCAACGACTTTTTTATCTGAAGCGCTCGCGCGCTCCGCGGTAATGCGCGGGTTACGAACCTCGCTTATATAAAAGAGCAATATTAAAAAAATCAAAACCTTCACAATGAATAGTAACACTAAATAGTAGATTAATATAAAAAAATAACAAATTTACAAAACTCACCTTCAAGTTTGCTAAAAGTTACAAAACTAACCTTCAACTTTTACCTATCTACGACTTTTTTATATAACAAACATTATTTATCAAATATGGAACGCATATCTATCGATTCATTCGGAAAAAAATGTCATTGAAAAGATCGTCGAATTGCGAACAAAACAAGCCCAATATTGCAACGCTTCTGCCATGCACGAACGATATTATAAAAAATGCTGAAGTTTAATATATATTTTTAAATTATTTACGAAAATAGTCTTTGAGGTTATCGGTTCATTGCAAGGTGGGTCCTAACGACCGACAAATAGTAATTGGCGTTATCGATCCATTGCGAAAGAAGTCACACGCGCTCCGCGACAACGCACGGAGCACGAACCTTGTATAGCTAAACAAATAGTCTCTTGTTTAGCAAAAAACAAGCCAAAAAGGATTGGCCACTTCCATTACTTATCAGGCCGAGATTTTTTGTACCGTCAACAAGATACACTAAGTAGCTCAATCATGGTACAAAGGTAAAAATATTGATTCAAAATTACAAACACAATGTAAGCCAGCTCTTCATAAAAACATGATGCATTTGATTAGAATGTGCTCAAGACCGACCAACGGGAAGCACAAAGGCGAAAACGCTAAAGCAACAAATCTAAATTGTTTTATTGTATATTTGAATTGTATAAAAATATATAATTATTTATTTTGGTGATTCTAAGTCTCGACAATAAAACTAAAATATTATTATTCATTCAAAAATGAAATAGTTTGCTTATTTGTTGTTTGGCAAAAGCTGCAAGAATGTTTACATTAACACTCCTTTCTCTCTTATCCATTTTTCCCTAACCGGATTAGTTTAATCGATTTAGGATAGTCTAATACATAGGCTCATAGGTTTTAATTTTTGATTTTGATGGATTTTTAGTCAAATTAGGCTTAATTGCTGTTACACAGTTAGTAAATGACGAATAAGAAAAAGCTTGATTCTCGATCTAATAAACGGAAGATTAAGCTTCCGAATAAGTACAATGATCATGTAATGAGCAGTTTAAGCCAAAACAGAGCAAATCCTGAACCGCCTATGAATTGTGATGAAATTAGGGTTAATATTGGGGGAAATCAGGTGGATTGTGATGAATTAGAGGTGAATAAGCTAGGAGATGAGATTAATAAGATAGGGGATTTGAGTGAAAGGTATGAAGAGGTTAGTGATGATGAAAGTGACAAGCTTGCTGATATTGGTTCTGAGAATTTAGGTAGTAATTTGGAGTGTTTGGATGAAGGTTTTAAGGAGATTGATAAGGAAATAAAGGATATTGTGAATGTGACTAAGGAAACTGAGATTGTGACTGAAACTAGTGAGATGAATGCTAGTGCTAAGAGGGAGGCTGATAAGAGGAATTTTCAAAGGGATCAAGTAAAAACTTATGATAATGTGACAAGGAAGAATGAAACAGTTGATAGCAATAAGTTGAAAACTATTCCAACTGACATTAATGATTTAGGTGAAGAAGTGGTAGTGTTTGATGAGGAATTTGTGAGTATTGGGTGCAAAAAATGGGAATTGACATTATGTGGACAATTTGTAGGTCATAGTATGAATTTACCTATGTTATACTATCATTTGAGGAGAATGTGGTCTAGGTATGGATTCAAAGAAATAGTTGACAATGGTAATGGTAATTGGC
>BQNB010070689.1:0-33039 GCA_026074375.1 Tanacetum coccineum
AAACCTTGTTACAATATCATTGTTCTTATGTTAATTCCGCTATACATATGTTATGTTCAATGTTATTGTTAATCCTAGATATAAGTTCTAAACAAACCGAGCTTAAACTATCTAAGGAGTTCTATCAGACTCCACAATTGGTATCAGAGCTTGTTGTAAAGCTTTGAATAAGAAGAAACAAACAATATATACTAGATCTATTTCTCAGTAATAAGATGAAGGCAGGAACTACTTCTATAACTCCGACCGCAAGACTTCCTATCCTCAACCCAGGGGAATATGATCTCTGGTTAATGAGGATAGAACAATAATTTCTCATGACTGATTACTCCCTCTGGGAAGTAATTCTGAATGGTAACAAAGTGCTGAAGAGAACTGTTGGAGAAGTTGAGCAGGAATATGAACCCACTTCTGCAGAAGAAAAGCAGGACAGGAGGAATGAGATGAAAGCTAGAGGAACTCTGTTGATGGCACTCCCAAATAAGGATCAACTGAAGTTCCATTCATATAAAGATGCAAAATTGCTCATGGAAGCCATAGAGAAGAGGTATGGACGAAACAAGGAATCCAAGAAAGTTCAGAAAACTCTACTCAAGCAACAATATGAGAACTTTGCAGGATTAAGTTCAGAAACAATGGATCAAACTTTTGATAGGTTGCAAAAACTTATTAGTTAGTTGGAGATTCAAGGCGAAGTTATTGCACAAGAGGACATGAACTTAAAACTGTTAAGAAGTCTTCCATCTGAATGGAAGACTCATGCTTTGATCTGGAGGAACAAAGAGGAAATAGAGACCATCAGTTTGGATGACTTGTACAACAACTTAAAGATATATGAACCTGAACTTACAGGATCAACAAACACAAACCAAAATTCACAAAATGTGGCTTTTGTGTCCTCCAACAGCACTAACAGCAACAGCAACAGCAGCACAAATGAAGCAGATAACACTACTTATGGAGTTAGTGTTGCTCATACTCAAAGTAACCCTACATCTAGAGATAACCTTAGTGATGCTGTGATATGTGCTTTCTTAGCTAGTCAGCCCAACTCTCCTCAACTTTCACGAGAGGATCTAGAACAAATTGATCTTGATGACCTAGAAGAAATGGATTTACAATGGGAAATGGCCATGCTGACAATTAGAGTTAGGAGATTCATCAAGAGGACATGCAGGAAGTTGGATGTAAATGGTCAAAAAGTTGGATTTGACTGGTCTAAAGTGGAGTGCTATAATTGTCATAAAAATGGTCACTTTGCAAGAGAATGTAGAGCTCCTAGAAATCAAGAAAACATAGGAAGAGAGAATAGTAGAAGAACTGTAACAGTGGAAACTCCTACTGAAGATGCCTTGGTTTCTCAAGATAGAATTGGAGGGTATGATTGGAGTTGCCAAGTTGAAGAAGAGCATCCTACAAACTATGCATTAATGGCATATACATCTTCAGGAAGTTCTTCCAGTTCAGATTCTGAGGTAGATTCTTGTTCTAAATCATGTGTAAAAGCTTATGTTACTCTCAAAGAATAATATGATAGTTTGTCTTCAGATTACAAAAAGTATTAATTTAATTTAGTATCTTATAAAGCAGGTTTAGAATTAGTAGAAGCTAGACTAGCTCACTATAAGAAAAATGAGGTTGTGTTTGAAGAAAGCATTAATGTTTTAAACCTTGAAGTTAAACTAAGAGATAATGCTTTAGTTGAAAACAAAAAGAAATTGGAAAAAGTAGAAAAAAGAGAGATGGGTTAAAAATAACATTATAGAAGTTTCAAAATTCATCTAAATCTTTGAAAAATTTGCTGGAAAGTCAAGTATGTGACAAGTTTAAAACATGACTAGGATATAATGCAGCTTCTCCTGCAGTAGAAAGCTTTGTGAATTCATCTGAGATGTTAGAAAATCAGGAGTATAATAAGTCCAAATCTGATAAGGGATATCATGCAGTTCCCCCACCTTATACAGGGAACTTCATTCCCTCCAAACCTGATCTAACATTTATGGATGAAATAGTTGAAAGTGAGAATATGGATGTTATTACTGTTGTTACACCTAGTAATGTTAAGAAAGTTGAGTCAAATCATGAGTCTGCTGATGTAAAAAATAATGGTGATGCAATAGAACCTAAAACTGTTAGGAAGAATAGCTTTAGACCTCCAGTCATTAAGGATTGGAATTCTGATGATGATAGTGAGGTAGAATTTATACCTAATGTTAAGGATAAAACTGTTAGACCTAGCACTGAAAAGATAAAATTTGTTAAGTCTGCTAGGGAAACAGTAGAGAAGGTAGAAACACCTAAACAAAACAAACACTATCCTAGAGGGAACCAAAGAAACTGGAACAATCTTATGTCCCAAAGACTAGGAAGTGACTTTAAAATGATTAATAAAGCTTGTTTTGTTTGTGGTAGTTTTGAGCATCTTTATTATGTATGTGATAAAAAGGTTATAAGATCAGTGTGGAACAACTCAAGTAGGGTGAATCACAAGAACTTTGCTAATAAAATGACTCACCCTCAACCTAATAGAAGATTTGTCCGCAAGCAGTATTAACCAGGTCTGGCAAAATTAATACTACTGGTGCAAGTGTTAATACTGTTGTCAGACCAGTTAATACTGCTGGCTCAAAAACAACTGTGAATCATCCTAGACCAATATCAAATGCTTACAAAAAGGGATATTCACAAGTCACAAGGCCATTTAACAAGTATTCAGCAAACAAAAATAGTATTTTCAATAAAAAGGTTAATACTGTCAGGGTAAAATATACTACTACTAGAGATAGAGTAGTAGTAAGTGAAAATAAGGAAAAGGAGGTTAATGCTGTTAAGGCCTCAGCATGCTGGGTTTGGAAAGCCAAAAATAGTAGTGCATCAAATACTTTCAAGAAATATTCTTACATTGATGCACAAGGCAGATCCAAGTCTATAATGGCTTGGATCCCCAAAAGAGTCTAATTCTCTTATTTTATGTGCAGGGCAACCCACAGCAGAAGGAGTACAAGGAAAAAGGAGTTATTGACAGTGGTTGCTCTAGGCACATGACTGGAAACAAATGCTATCTTACTGAATATGAAGATTATGATGGTGGTTTTGTTTCCTTTGGAGATGGTAAAGGTAGAATTTCTAGAAAAGGTAAAATCAAAACAGGAACATTAGATTTTGATAATGTGTACTTTTGTAAGGAGCTTAAGTATAACTTGTTTAGTGTGTCACAAATTTGTGACAAAAAGAATAATGTTCTTTTTACTGACATTGAATGTCTTATCTTATCTTCTGACTTTAAGCTACTTGATGAAAGTCAAGTCTTGCTGAGAGTTCCAAGAAAGCATAACATTTATAGTGTTGACCTAAAGAGTGTTGTTCCCACTAAAGGTTTAACTTTCCTCTTTGATAAGACCACAATTGATGAATCCAATTTATGGCATAGGAGGATTGGTCACATAAACTTTAAAAACATGAACAAACTTGTGAGGGGAAATCATGTTAGAGGTTTGCCTTCAAAGATTTTTGAAAATGACCATTCTTGTGTTGCTTGCCAGAAAGGAAAGCAACACAAAGCCTCCTGTAAGGCCAAACTTGTGAACTCAATCAGCAAACCCTTACATATGCTTCATATGGACCTATTTGGTCTTTCAAATGTTAAGAGTTTAATAAAAAAGTCTTATTGCCTAGTTGTCACTGATGACTTTAGTAGATTTTCTTGGGTATTCTTTTTGGCCACTAAGGATGAAACTAGTGGGATCTTAAAGGCCTTCATAACAGAAATAGAAAATCAACTATACTACAAAGTAAAAGTTATCAGGAGTGATAATGGAACTGAGTTCAAAAATAGTGTAATGAATTAGTTCTGTAAAATGAAAGGTATTAAGAGGGAATTCAGTGTTGCTAGGACTCCTCAGCAGAATGGTGTTACTGAGAGGAGGAATAGAACACTGATAAAGGCTACAAGAACTATGTTAGTTGACTCTAAGTTTCCAACCACCTTTTGGGCTGAAGTAGTTAATACTGCTTGCTATGTGCTAAATAGGGTCTTAGTCATTAAGCCTCATACCAAGAAACCTTATGAACTTATTCGTGGAAGAACCCCATTGATAGACTTCATGAAACCTTTTGGGTGTCCTGTTACCATCTTAAATACCAAGGATCATCTAGGCAAGTTTGATGGAAAAGCTGATGAGGGATTTTTTTTGTTGGGTACTCTGTGGTTAGCAAGGCTATGAGAGTATTTAACAAGAGGACCAGGATAGTTAAAGAGATCTTAAACATTAGTTTTCTTGAAAATGCACCTAATGTGACAGGAAATGGACCAGACTGGCTTTTTGATGTTGATTCTTTGATAATATCTATGAACTATGTGCCAGTTGTTGCAGGAAATCAAACTAATGATATTGTAGGAAGAGATAATATTGTTGCAGGTCAAGCTGAAAAGAAGACAGAACCTGAACAAGAGTACATCCTGATACCTTTCTGCATAACTAATCCATTAATCTCTCAAGGTCCTAAGGACAGTGAAGAATATGTTGGTATGAAGCCTACAGAAGTGAATGAAAGTGGAGCTTCTAAAGGTAAGGAGAATGAACAAGACACAATAAGTGAGTTTGAAAGGCTACTTCAACAAGAAAAGCAGACTAACAGTACTAATAGTTTTAATACTGTTGGTACACCTGTTAGTGCTGCTAGACCATCTTTTACTAATGATGATCCATCATCACCAGTTAATGCTGCTAAAGCTTCTAATGCATTTGAGGATCATCTATTTGAATGAATCTGAAGAACAACTTTTTGAATGATTTTCTCCTTTCAAAAATGCATTTACCCTTCCACCTGTTCTAAATATTTCTTTAATGGATAATACTGGCATCTTTAGACATGCTTATGATGATGAAGATGTGGAAGAAGAGGTTGATAAGAACAATGTAATTTCATCTTATACAGTCCCTGATACTTCTTTCACCAAATTTCATAAAGATCATCCTGAAAATAAGTGATTGAAGTTTAAAGACTCCTGTACAGACAAGACACATGACCAAGATAAATGAAGAGCATGGTTGATTTCCTTAGTTCACAAGCTCAGGAGGACAAATCACAAAGATTTTCAAAATTGTTTGTTTGCCTTTTTCTTATCTCAAATGGAACCAAAAAACTTGTTAAAGCCTTTAAAGTTCTATGCCTGGGTGGAAGCCAATGCAGTAGACTTGTACTTTGACTTGAAGAGATTTTTATATTTCAAATGAGATGTTATATTGCTTGTACATATGCTTTAGTGGCTTGTGCATTCACTTTAGATATTAATCATTCATGGAATTAGGGTTTAGAGGCATACGATAACGGTTTAAAGCCTGTTTTGATATAACGTTGTGAATGGTACATTATAGGAATAATGTACTTTGTAATAAGGATATAATGATATTGACTTGACATATTATGATGTTTGATTGACATATATGAAGACAGAATGGCCATAGATAGGTTGCGTGAGCTCGTCTACTTTAGTTATGACATACTGAGATATATAAGTAATGTAATAAAGCGAAAAATTTCCCCGTACAATTGTGATAATAGTAAAATAGGTTTTGGATTTGATGAAAATTCTTGGGTTGTTATAGTATGAGACCTTGTCTACCTACTTAATTGAAAATAGATTTAGAAGAGGCACTATTGATAAGACTTTGTTCATCAAGAAGGACAAAGGTGATATCTTGTTAGTACAGGTGTATGTTAATGATATCATCTTTGGGTCAACTAAGAAGTCCCTATGTGATGAGTTTGAAGGTTTGATGCATAAGAGATTCCAGATGAGTTCTATGGGGAACTCACTTTCTTCTTAGGGTTACAAGTACAATAAAAGAAGGATGGAATCTTCATTAGCCAAGACAAATATGTGGTTGAAATATTGAAGAAGTTTGATTTTGCCACTGTGAAGATAGCAAGCACTCCCATGGAACCTAACAAGGCATTGGTCAAGGATGAAGAAGCTCAAAGTGTGGATGTTCATTTATACAGATCAATGATTAGATCATTGATGTACCTAACAGATTCTAGACCCGACATAACTTTTGTTGTTTGTGCTTGTGTAAGGTTCCAAGTTACTCCTAAAATGTCGCATCTTCATGCTGTGAAGAGGATCTTTAGATACTTGAAAGGTTAACCTAAATTGGGCCTTTAGTATCCTAGAGATTCACCATTTGACTTGGAAGCCTTTTCTGATAGTGATTATGCTAGAATAATTCTTGACTAGAAATCCACAACAGGAGGTTGTCATTTTCTTAGCAAGAGGTTGATTTCATGGCAATGTAAGAAGCAAACTATAGTAGCCAATTCTACTACTAAAGCAGAGTATGTTACTGCTGCTAATTGCTATGGACAGGTGTTATGGATCCAAAATCAAATGCTTGATTATGGATTCAACTTCCTGAACACCAAAATCTACATTGATAATGAAAGTGCCATTTGTATTGTAAAGAATCCAGTGTTTCACTCTAAAACCAACCACATAGAGATTAGATACCATTTCATTAGAGATTCTTATGAGAAGAAGTTAAATCAAATGATCAAGATTCACACAGACCACAATGTTACAGATCTTCTCATAAAGGCATTTGATGTTAGCATGTTTAACTTTTTTATTGCTAGCATTGGATTACTCAATCATTGAAGCTAAAATGTGTTGGAGTCATGATAAATGAGGTTTGAAGTTAAAACTGATAGTTGTAAGATTAATACTGCTAGGCAGAAAATTATTACTACCAGGCAAAAGTTAATACTGCTGAGCCAAAGTTAGTACTACTGGGATATCATTAAAGTTATAACTGCTTAGAAATTTTTTAACCTGTGAAGCATTATTTGAGGGGAGGTCAATTAAGATTGAATGAAAGTGATTGAAACATCAATTAGATATGGATGAAGGGTCAGGACAACCCATTGATCCCCAACCCACATCCACATTTACTCAACTCTACAATAAAGAAACCAATCATTGTTCCATCATCATATCAACCATGTAGTCAAAAATTGATGCAAAGACATGTACTATCAAGCACAAGTGTGTGATGTGTCAAACACCTAGGCAAATCAAAAGCGGTCGGGACATAAAGATACCTAAGTCTTGTGGTCCCCCTGAAAAAGGTTGGTGATGAGGCTGTTTATAAGGAGTTGGGTGATAGAATGGAAAGGGCTGCCACTACTGCATCTAGCTTAGAAGTAGAGCAGGACAGTGGTAACATAAATTAAGACCCAATCCATGGCAACACTTAATGAGCCAAGTTCTTAGGGAATTGGTTCAGGTAGTGGTCCCAAGTGCCAAGATACCATATTGGGGGATGTAGATGCTCAAACTAGGTTTGAGACTACATCTAAACAGTTCAATGATCCACCTCTCTCAAAAGTTACCACATTTAGAAGTGGGGAGGACAATATGCAAACTTTTGGTATGATGACACATTGTTTAAAACTGTCTGCATTAGTGAGCTCAAAAAAATAGAGAGATTTGTAATATAAAAACAGAAAGAGTGTTTTAGTGAGACAAAAGAAATGAGAGATTCAGTGAGCTTAAAAATAGAAAGAGAGATGTGTGCATTAAAACAGAAATGAGTGATTATGTGAGCAAACGATCGTGAGATATTGTGAGTTAAAAAACAGAAAAGAGAGCTTGTGAGAATCCAATTTGATGATAAAATTGCTTTTTGCGAATAGAAAAATTTGGGTAATTACTGTTGTATTAAATTAATGCTGCTCAGCTTCAACTTGATGCTGCTAAGCTTAAGTTAATGTTGTTAGGCTTAAATTAATGTTGCCAGTATTTGTTTATGTTGCCAGGTTTAACTTACTGCTGCCGGTTTAAGTTACTGCTGTTAGGCATCAATTAGGGCTGCCAGTTCAAGTTCCTGTTGCTGAGGGTGATTCTATAAATACTTCGATTAAGGGTTTCATTCGATTCTTTATTCGATTTCAATCATTCAAACACTCTCTAACCATAAAACCTAACTCAATTTTCATCTTTGATCATCAAAATCAGTCATTTGACGGAGCCCTAAGTTTGTGAATCGCACAAAGTGGTCGCCTTTCTTGGAAAAAACCCTATAGAAAGTCGTTGGGTTTGCAGAGATTATTGAATTCCTAAATGACAAAGTTCTCTTCATTATGCTTTAACAGGGGGGGGATAATCCTCAATCTATTACACATCTTATATTCAACAGTTTTGGGCAACAACAAATGTCAAGATGGTTAACGGAGTACGTTAATTACAAGCCCTAATTGACAAGAAGAAGATGGTCATCACGGAGTCAAGCATTAGAAGTGATCTTCACTTGGAAGATGCAGAAGGTACTGATTATTTCCCAACTACTACAATTTTTGAAGAACTAGCAAAGATGGGGTATGAAAAACCTTCTTAAAAGCTTACATTTTATAAAGCTTTCTTTTCTCTGTAATGGAAGTTTTTAATTCATACCATTACATAAAGCCTTAGTGCCAAATCCACTGCATGGAATGAATTCAGTAGTACAATGGCTTCTTTGATCATATGCTTGGCAACAAACCGAAAATTTAATTTGTCTAAGTACATTTTTAATGCTATGGTAAAATACTTAGATGGAGGGGTTAAATTTCTGCTGTATCCACGATTTCTACAAGTTTTCATCAATCAACAGCTTGGAGATATGTCACATCACAAGGAGATTTATGTTAATCCCTCCCACATAAAGAAACTTTTTGCTAACATGAAGATAGTAGGAAAGGATTTTTCTGGGAGAATAACACCTCTATTTGATACTATAATGGTTCAAGCTTCTGAAGAAGTGGGTGAGGATTCAGACCATCCAACTGATTCCAATCAAATACCCATTATTGATCAACCATCTACATCCTCTTAACCCAAGCAGAAACAAAAGTCCAAGAGGAAACAGAGGAAGGAAGCAGAAGTTGCTCATGATGAGACAGAGCATGAGCAAAGTGTACCCACACCTTCCAATGATCCATAACCCAGTGGTGAGGATAGCATGCAACTTAATGATTTGATGGTTTTATGTACCAAATTGCAAAAATCGGTTCTTGACTTGGAAAAGGCTAAATCTGATCAAGCTATTGAGAATGTTAGTCTCGAGAAGAGGGTAGATAAGCTAGAAAAGAGGAGAAAGTTCAGAACCACAGGGCTTAAAAGATTAAAGAAAGTTGGCACAGCTAAAAGAATTGAATCCTCATATGATAGTTTGGGTGCTCAGGAGGATGCATCCAAACAGGGGAGGAGAATTGAAGATATTGATGCAGATGCTGAGGTAACTCTAGTTAATGAAACTCAAGAAAGGCAGGATGAAGACTTAATGTTTGGTACTGGAGTTCTGGATGGTGATGAGATGTTTATGGATGCTTGAATGGCGAGAAAGATGAGCAGAGTACAAAACTTGATGATAGTACTAGTGGTCAAGCAGTTACTACTTATGGTGTTGAGATTAGTGCTCTATCCTACAATTTTTTTTCCTACAAGTAGTTGAGAAACTTTGGCTCAGACTTAATGGAATCAAGCTGCCAACCCAAGGCAAAGGAATATGTTTTTCATGATATCTGGACAAATCAGGTATCTAAACCAACAGTTTCTGTCCACACAATCCTAAATCAAGATAAAGGAAAAGGATCTGCCAAGAGCCTGGGAGACCTTTGACAAAGAAAGGATCAAGTTGCTCATTGATGAAAGATTTGGCAAGAAATATTCAAGCTCAATTGGATGCTGAAATCATAGAAGAATAAAGGCTTGAAAGGCAAAAGAAAGAAGAAGCCAAACATAGCATTGATTGAATCATGGGAAAATTCACAAGCTATGATGGAGGCTGGTAGATTACTGGCTGAGAGACTACAAACAAGGTGAAAGAGAGAGTTGACAGATGACTAGAAAAGGAATAACTTGTTTATGGAACTCATGGAGAAAGAAGATATCATTTTGCTACACTAAGAGAGTCAGAAAGAGAAACAACCATCCTACCAAGGGCACAAAGATACATTAAATGTCTACTATCTTAAGCACATGGAGTGGATCAACTAACAATACAACTAATGGGAAAGAGCTATGATGAAATTCAAAAGTTGTTTGATATGTGAGAAATCACATATCCATTTTATATGAAAAATGACCCTAAAAAGATGAAAAATGAACATATTATGCTTATATATTGTGTGCTTTATCTTTTGTGATGTGTAGGTACAGATATTGCAAAAATCACAAGAAAAGAGCCAAAACCCAGACAAAAAACGAACACGTGACGGTAAGTGTACTCAAGAGCCGGTGTTTGTGACAAAGGTCAACCAAAGTCAACACTGGTTAACCCATAAAAAGACAAAACCTTGAAAATACCAAAAAAAGACCCTTAATGTTAAACCTATTTCACCAGAAGTCCCTAAATGAATAACACTGTTAGTCCTTTAACACTAATAGACTAACGTCGTTAAGTAAAATAACCAAAAAACCATTTCCCTGGCCCAACCCTTTACATAAGCCCAAGTCAAACCTTCTTATAATACTCGGTCAAACAAACAGGAAAGAAAGAGGTGGGAAAACCAGGTTTACTGTTCACCTACAATTCACCTATTTTACCATGTGTCAAAAATTAACGGATTAAACCCTACTTCCATAAATCATCTTAAATTGCATCAAAGTTTCGAGTAACAAGGCTCCTTGTCAACAAGCATTACGTTCACCATAGGAATTGATTTTGGGATATCCACTGACAAATGAGAATGACACGCGTCCTTCAAACAAACATACCAAATTGGGATTTTTACACTAAAATCAGTGCAAAAGAAGCACAAGGCTTCTAATAAGATGGGATTGCCATGCTGGCAATCTGTGTGATCCTTTTCATCCAACGGCTTAAAATCAAGATCCAATGATTGGATAGAGATGGATGGCCAAGATTAAAAGCTAGGGGAGCGTCTAAAGGACCTAGAAGCATCCACTTCTTGCCTATAAAAGGAGTCACTCACTCAGATAAAAAGTTGTTATCTAGTGTAGTAGTAGTGTAGAAAATAGCGTATTTAGTCATTTTAGCTTAATTGTAATCATTTTTAGCTTAATCTTTTAAACTTGATGTAATTTTCTTCCTAAAAGTTGTAATCAGTCTATCAATAAAAGTTTAGTTTCAAAGATGTTAAATTGTCAATTTGTGTTTTTACTTAAATGCATTATGGTTTAATAAGCTCTTTTGTACTCTCTTAAAAGCTCAATAAGCTCTCTAATTCACTAATAAACTAGTTATATACCACGTCTAAGATTTAAAGCCTTAACTGAGCTTATTGTTATCAAATCTCTCCCTATTTTACCTCAGCTTAAGTTGAAGGGGAAGCGGTTATGGATGGGCTTCGCGGTCTTATTCATTAGATAAGCTGGAGCTTATTGAGTAGCTTTTAAAAGCATTATAAGCCTTGTTTTTGCAGAGGCTATTGTAAGTTCTTAAATCTCATTTTATAGCTTAAAATTTTTACTTTAGTTTATTACTGCTTAATAACTGCTTATTATAGTTTAGTATAGCTTAATTTTGCTTATTATAGTTGTTAGATGTTTATCTAGTTCACTCATTAGATTAAATCTCATTCTGCAAGTATTTGTTATCAAACAGTTTTAAAATCCAAAAATAGTAGCATAATTTGTTGGCTTATTGTTCTTGCTTATTTGATTGATGAAATCTATTAAGTAGATCTGAAATAAGCTAGATGTCATCTAGTATTTGCAGTTTGTACCTTAATTCTCAAGTTTATAAGCTTAAAAATGGTATTGATTAATTTAAAGGGGTGTTTGGCATAAGACAGCACTAACTTTAGTTAGTGCTGTCAAAGGCCATTTGGTTCTTTTAATTGTGTTGAAATATCGAATTGAGGTTTATAAAGTTAGGATTTAAAGCTCTTGTTAGGTCAATTAAGCTTTTCACAAGCTTGTGAATTAAATGTATGAATCTGAGGTCATAACTCAGATCCATAAGCTCTTTGAGTTTTGATTGTTTCTAGAGGCTATTTCTAGTTAATTTGCTTTTGTTTTAGTGTTCTAAAGGTGTAGAAACAAGTTTTAAAGGACTGTCTCAATTGGTTTTGAGTTTTGATTACAAAAATTGCCAACTGCATCAGCTTTCAAAAACAGCCAAAAGGCTATTTTCATACTTAAAATTAAGTCACTTAAAGTTAGTTTTAGCTTTTGAAATTCATTGCACAAGTAGATTATAGGCCAAATTAGATAGGTTAGGGATTATTACAATTTAAATAGCTCATTTGAGTATCTGTTTAAGATCTATAATTTTGTCCTTTGTCTTTTCATAAGAAATTTTAAAAACCAAAAAAAAGTAGAATTCTGTCTGATCTATTGTTTTCAATAGGATTTTTCATAGCTTAGATAGATTTCAAAATACTTTTCAAGAGTAGATTTAGATAGATTATAGGATAGGCTTTCAAATGGTATAAGTCATTTCACCATAAGGATCTATTTGTTGGCTGAAAAATAAGCTCAAAAGTTGCTTCCATACCTGTTTGGAAATCAGTTCTATACCATATAAGTGCTTAATTGCTTTTATAGCTTATGGCTTATTGTCTTTGTCTCATTCTTGCTTAGACTTTCTTATTAGGATTGTTTAAGTTTTTTTTTAACTTAGTTGGTTTTATTTTGAGCTTTTTCTAGCTTATTAGTCTTTTCAGTTAAAGTAAAACTTAAAAATCTCTTAAGATTGATCTGTCATTTTTAAGCTTAATTTCTGGCTTATTGCTTAATTTTCACAAAAAGTTGTTTTAGTAAAAATTGCTTATAACAAGCTGTTTAATAAGCTTGTTCAAAAAGTTTTGCAAAAGAAAAAAGGGTAGTAGGTGAAGTCTTGGGTGAGACAAGGTGCTCGACCTAGAGACCTCAACCCATTCTTTAACCCTTTTTAATTCACTCACCAAAACATTGCGCCCTTGGGGATCTTTTACGTCACCAAGGTGTCAAACACAATTCATTTTAACCCTTTTTTTGTCCACACATTTTTTATATAAGCACTTGTCGGTGACTTAAAGTGAAGAGATTTCCTGTTATTTTGTTTTGCTTTTCAGTAGTTCAATTTTTTGCTATTAGTCTGATTTAGCTTTTTTTAGGTATTTTTATTAGATTTTTTTATGCTTTGTTTTGTTATTTTGTTTTTCATTTATAGATTTAAAATTTTTTTAAAAATTCATAAAAAATAAAATAAAAATCAAAAAAATAAATTTCTTTTTCTAAAAATCATTTTTAGTCTTTTAGCATCTAGGAAAATTAGTTTGGCCCTTTTTGGTTCATTTTTGCTTAATTTAGATTTTAGGTTACGTTTTATAAATCTCGTTAACATTCTTGAGCATTTTCTTGTATTTGATTTTTATGTACCTTTACTTGCCCACTAGTAGGATTTTAGAAATCAAAGAACTTAGAACCATTCAAATCATTGTTCCAATTAAAAAGGTCTCAATTCATAATTTATATGGGGTATAAACGGGACCGTGATCATCTTACCGTTAACATACGATATTTTGTGTGAATTTTCTCAATTACCTTTGTCCTCAAGGGTAATTTTGGAATTTCAATACTTTTATATTATACGTATTATTAAAATTGATTTTGAGGCGATCAATTTTTAGCGCCGTTGCCGGGGAATTGTGTTAAGATTCTCTCGTTTGAATTTGTCGATCGTGATTTGGAGAACCTTTCGTCTTCGAAAGTTACGTCTTTTGAAAAAAAATCAAAAAAAAGTATAAAATTATTTTTCTTTTTCTTTTTACTATATATAGAAGTTAAATAAATAAATAAAATTACAAAAATATTTGCTCTTCTTGATTTTTTGATTTTTATTGTGTTCTCTTAAATACTAAAATACACAAATGCAATTTAATTCTCTTACTAGAAAATTTGTGAAAATCCATTAACAAGTTCCCAAACCAAAGATTCAAAAAGTAACCGTTTTGTGTCACTTATGAAAAAGGCGCACCTCTTTTGTGAAATAAGCTATTAGGAGGGTTGTTCCATGAAACTACCACCCGAAGGGACAAACGTTTTTAAGGCGATTCGCTCCCACTACGTCTCCCGTTTGCAAGTTTCACTTAAGGGAGTTACCCTAAGTTTGTTGATTATTCGGTGAAACAAAAATATTTTTGTGTGTATATTTTCTCTCCTCGTTTGTTTTGTTTAGTGCATGCACACTAGAAATTCCCATTTTCCAAATAATTCACCCGTAACCATTCCGAGACGTCAAAATGGAAGACGTGCTCCAAACATAGTCGAACCCAAGCTTCGTACTATCGTTGAAGTTTCATCAATGGCGGATAATCGAACAATGGAAGAGCTACTCCAAGCACCTACGAAAGGGTATGGAGAAGCTATCGTCATACCGGAAATTAATGCGGATCATTTTGAGATTAAGACAAATTTGCTACAATCAGTTCAAGCTAACCCATTTCATAGGTTTGAGAGGGAAAATCCCGATACGCATATTAACAATTTCAAAAGGATTACCTCAACTTTGAAATTTAGGGATGTATCGAATGATGTGATTAAACTTATGATGTTTCCTATTCCCTCGAGGGGAATCTAGGATTTTGGTAACGATAAAGAAATCCTAATTCAATCTTGGCTTGGGAGGATCTCGTAACCCAAATTCGTGAATCAATTTTCCTCCCTCGAAGACCAACTTCACTAAAAAAATGAACTCTCTCGTTTTACCTAGAAAAAAAAAAAAAAAATTCGTTTGAGTGTCATTCAGTGGAAGCATGGAACGATTTATGGAAAATGCTTAGAGATGTCCAACTACAGATTTACGAGTTAACCCAAATTATGATTTTTTCTATATTATGGTTTAAATGATAACGATCAAGACTCCTTAATGTAGCGGCGGGTGGAATTTTTGAAGTATGACTACTAGAGAGGATTTGATTATAATTGGAGAATTAAATCAATAAGTTCAATTATTCACAAACAAACGGAAGTTTCTAGGGTGAATTCGATTCTAGAGAAGTTATTCTATAGCAGGATGAGAGATGCTTAAGCTTGCGGACACAAATTTCCAAACTTATTGAGATTGTTTCTATAAGAAAGTTGTCGCTCCTGCTACGGTTAAAGCTGGTTGAGGAAAAATGTGGCTCTTGTGGTGGTGCTATTGCTTATTTCAATAATTGTCCTAATACCGATAGCAATCAATCGAGTGTTTATACGAAAACGGGTACTTACAATCAAGTAGCCCCTCCAAACCGTGTTAGCAACCACATGGCACCACCCGGTTTTGCTCCGGTGCGAAACAATGGTCAAAATAGGTATAATCAAAATCAAGGTCAAGGGAATAATTTTAATTGGGGAAATAATTTTCATGGTAATCAAGGTTTTCAAGTTTCAAATAATCCTGCTCCAAATTTTCAAAATCAAGGATTTCAAAACCAACATTTTCAAGTTCCTAATAATCAAGTTCAACAAGGAGTTCCAAATGAGTTTTCAAATTATATGAAATCTAATGACCAAATGATGAGAAACATGCAAAATCAAATCAACTCGTTGAAAGGAGACTTTAAGAATGAAATTCAAAATACAATGAAGACTCAACAAACCATCTTGATGAATCAACAAAATTCTTTTCAAAATAATTTGCAAAATATGTTAAGTGGATTTTTTCAAAACCAAGCCTTAACTTCGGGTACTCTTCCGAGTAATACTATTCCTACCCCGAAGGGTAAGATAAAAGCAATCACTACTCGAATTGGTGTTGCTTACGAGGGACCCTCGATTCCTACTAATCCTTCTCACAAAAAGGTAGTGGAACGAGAAACTGAGGAGACAACAGATAAGGAGCAAACTAATTTCCAAGGAAGTACCGCTTACATCTAACCTCTAGTTATTCCCATTCCTATTCTGGAACCCGATGTTCTGAGGACGTTACCTAAGCCTAATATTATATATCCTTCTAGAGTTAACCAAGAAAAGCTCCGTGAAAAATCTAATGCTTAAATGATGAAGTTTCTTGAAATTTTTCAAAAGATTCATTTTGATATAAGTTTTGCGGATGCTTTGCTTTATGCCCAAGTTTGCCCCTATGTTTAGAAGCTTGATTAGTAACAAGGAAAAATTGTTTGAACTCTCGAGTGCACCTTTGAATGAGAATTGCTTCGCGGTCCTCCTTAAAAAGCTTCCCGAAAAGCTTGGAGACCCAGGCAAGTTCCTTATACCTTGTGATTTTCCCAGAATGGTTGAATGCTCCGCCTTGGCCGATCTTTGCGCTAGCATTAACCTTATGCCTTTGTCCGTGTGGAAGAGACTTTCTCTTCCCGAACTCACCACCACTCATATGACTCTTGAACTTGCAGACCGGTCGATTACCCGTCCAAAAGGTGTCACCGAAGATGTTTTCATCATAGGTGGAAATTTCATTTTCTGGCCGACTTTGTAGTAGTTGATTTTGATGCCGACCCTAAAGTTCCTCTTATATTTGGTAGACCTTTCTTAAGAATGTCTCGTGCTCTTATTGATGTTTATAGTGAAGAGATGACACTTAGGTTTAATGATGAAGCAATTACGTTTAATCTCGGGAACACTTCGAGATACTCAAGTGATCATTATGCGGAATCGGTTAATCAAATCGATATAATTGATGTTGCTTGTGACGAGTATTCTCAAGAAATGCTTGGATTTTCGGATAGTTTCAAAAGTGGCAATCCCACTTCTACGGACCCAGTAATTGCTACTTCATTTCCTTCCCTCACTCCATTTGAGGGAGGTGATTTCATTTTAGAAGAAATTGAAAATTGTCTTTCTAATGGATCGATTTCACCGGAAATTGATTATGCCGATTGTGATCCAGAGGGGGATATCCGCTTGATTGAAAAGTTGTTAAATAATGACCCGTTTCAACTTCCTCTGATGGACCTAAAAGAAGTAACCAAGGCAAAATCTTCAATTAAAGAGCCTCATGAATTAGAGTTAAAAGGTTTACCATCTCATTTGGAATATGCTTACTTAGAAGGAACCGATAAGTTACCCGTGATTATTGAATTTTTTTTAAAAGATGATGAAAAAGAAGCCCTCTTAAAGGTGCTTAAATCACATAAACGGGCCATTGCTTGGAAAATCACCGACATCAAGGGTATTGACCCTCGTTTTTGTACTCACAAAATCTTGATGGAGGAAGATTATAAACCCACGGTACAAAGTCAAAGACGGGTTAACCCAAAAATTCACGAGGTAATCAAAAAGGAAGTTCTCAAACTCCTTGATGCCGGAATGATTTACCCGATCTTCGACAGTCCGTGGGTAAGCACCGTGCATTGTGTACCCAAGAAAGGTGGTATAACCGTTGTTGCTAATGAAGATAATGAATTGATTCCAACACGATTAGTTACCGGGTGGAGAGTTTGTATTGATTATAGGAAATTAAATGAAGCTACTCGTAAAGATCATTTTCCATTGCCATTTATGGACCAAATGTTAGAAAGATTAGCCGGAAATGAGTTTTATTGTTTTCTAGATGGATTTTCAGGGTATTTTCAAATCCTAATAGATCCCCAAGACCAAGAGAAAACTACTTTCACATGCCCTTATGGAACTTTCGCTTACCGTCGCATGCCTTTTGGCTTGTGTAATGCTCCCGGTACTTTCCAAAGGTGTATGATGGCCATATTCCATGATATGATCGAAAAGACTATGGAAGTTTTTATGGATGATTTCTCGGTTTTTGGTCAATGTAAAATTAAACGTAAACAAGTAATTAGTAGTAAATTCTCATTTTGACAAATACATCACTTAAAGGTATGAATAAATAAATGCTTAATGCATTTTATGATCAAAGGAAATTTTTATTCAACCTCACACTTTTATAAAATGTTGTAAACATTTTATAAACATTACAAAACATTTTCTACAATTAAAAGAAAAGTTTTATTCAAAATAAACATTTTGAAATTCAAATTTTCAGACCTAAAACGGCTAGAAAAGTTGCAAAAAATTCCCCCACACAAAAGACAAACTACGGAAGCCCAAGTCTTGGGCGCCCCCCTTAAATACACGGCCGCCCCCCTTAAAATGAAGGGGACCCCCACCTATTTAAGGGGACCGCCCCTACGTAGACGCTCCCCCAGTTTGTCTTATAAATACTAGACTTTTCCCCATAATTTTCTCACCTTTTGCACTCATTCTTTCTCTTCTAAAACAGCCCACACATCTCATCAAAATCTTTTGATCATTTAATCATAAAGCTTTGTTTCCAAGTGATCCAAGGTCAATTTCTTAAGTGCAAGAGAAGAATACTTCCATCCTCAAGTGAAGAAGTATTACACCTTTGTGTGTTGTTGCAATCTTATTGCATCCATATCATAACTTGTAAATCTTTTGTATATCTTGTATTTATGTGTAATAGCTAGATCTTGGCGATCTTTGTAAGTATAGATAGATCATGGTGATCTTACCAAGTAGTGTTAGTTAGTTGTGGCATAAGTAGTGTGGTGAAGTGAAGTCGTGAAGTTGTGAGAAAGTCTTGAAGTTGTGAAGAAGTTGTGAAGTTGTGAAGTTGTGTTGTGATAGGTTGGTTCTAGCTAAGATTAGAACTCGACATTTAGCTTTGTGTCATAAATCGGTGTAAGCAACGTTGTGTACATTTTTCTCCGCCATAAGGGAGCTTGTTGACATAGTGAAGAAAACTCTCGAGTTAGGTGCTCGAGGAGTGGAGTAGGGCGAAGAGGTGCTTCGTTACCGAACCACTATAAATCCTCGCGTTGTGGTTTGATTGTTCTTACTCTTATCTCTTGTCTTACATTATCTCCTCATACTATCATATCAATTGTTTAGATAAATATATTGTTCATATTGTGCAAGTGTTGAGTTCACATAAATTCAAATCTAGAATTTTTTACAAACACTTCAAAACCTTTAATTAAAAAAGCGGTAAACTATTCAACCCCCCTTCTAGTTTTCACATGCTTGACATATTATAATGTTTATTTGACATAAACGTTGATGGGGTTGGTATTGGTAGTTGCATGAGCTTGTTTACTTTGGTTATGTAAACTATGTTACATAATGGATGGAATAAAAAATAATTCTCGTGAAAATGGTTGTACTTAATACAATAAGTAGATATTACATTGATGAAAATTTCGGGTTGTTACAGTCCCCCAACCTTGAATAAATCTTGTCTTGAGATTTAGTTGGATGATAGAGTGATGTTTGGAGATAGATTCCTTTGCTTCTGCAGTCCCTGGTCAAATGACCCACTTTGTTGCAAGTTTGACACTTGATAGTGAAAAATCCTGTGTGATGCAGGGTGCATCTTGTACACAAAGGAAGGTTTCCAGTGTACCTTTTGTTTTCAGTATACCTTTTGTTCTCAGTTGGGGTGGTAGCATAAGCCCTAACAGTTTCTTGTCTTCTATTCTGCTGTTGGTGGTAATGGTTGTTATTGTTGTTTTTACAGACGGTTGGAGAAAACCGTGCCTCATGGTCTGATAAATTAGACGACGCTTTTTGGGCATTTTGTACTGCTTTTAAGACACCAATTGGTTGTACGCCTTACAAGTTAGTATAAGGGAAAGTCTTGCCATTTACCTATCGAATTAGAGCACAAAGCATATTGGGCTTTGAAACATGCTAATTTCGATCTTAAAACCGCGGGTGATCACCAAAAGCTTTAACTTAATGAACTTAATGAGCTTCGTGATCAAAGTTTTTCCATACGGAACCATTGAGTTATATGAATCTGATGGTCCAAACTTTAAGGTGAATGGTCATCGTGTGAAGCATTACTTCAGAGGGGACTTACCACCAAAGGTAGTCCAGGATCTCCACACTTTCTCCAAGGACGAATGAATTCGGGGATCGAGTCAAGCTATGTGACTCGGTTACCAAAAACAAAGCGCTTCGTGGGAGGCACCCCATGCTTATCCATTTTCTATCTTCTTTCTTATTTCTATTGTGATGTGAGGAGGCTTGTACTCTTCCGATCCTTGTTGTTTGTGCTTGTGATTGTTTGCAGGATTAACCCAAAATTTTCTGAAGACTCTCGTGTTCGGTGTTTTGTCCCGGTCCACTCGAGCTTCCTAGCCTTTGCTTGCCATTAGTTTGGGGAAATCCGATATCCTAAAGATTATTATCGACTAACATTTATCTTTTAGCACACTTAATAAACGGCTTAAGATTTGTTTGATACTTTCTTCATGTTTAGATTATGCATTCGACTTTTTGAGTTCTAGTATGGGGTTTTTAAGTCTTAGGCTAGGAAACATTGAGGACAATGTTTAATTTTAGTATGGGGTAGTATATCTTCGATATGATCTTGCCTACTTTTGCCGTTGTTCTCACATACCCCGTTTTCCCACAAAAATTTTAAATTTTTAAGTCTTAATATCTAGTTTATTGTTTATATATAATTAAAAAAAATTAAAAAAAATAATTGACACGAATGTAGGTTTTCCGTTGGTGAGAATGAAAAGTAAATTTTGACCCGACCGGTTTTATATCTTAGCTTTCTCCTTAACTGAAAATAGATTGTCTTTGCTAATCTTTTATACAAGGAGCTATAAAACGCTAGTCTAGCTTGAAAAAGTCAAGATTTTGCAAGTTCCCATAATTGATTTTAAATATGCGAAGTTTGATTTATTAGAGTTGAGATTGTTGTCGGTCGATGTGACTTGTTAAAGTGCCAATCTTAATTTGTTAGGCTAAGTATTCACGAGTTTCTTTCTTAGAAATTTTAAATTGTGAAGAACAAGAGATGATAGAGTAGAGTATAAGTTTTGATGCTAAACATAGAATAGTTGGATTTATTTAAGGCTCATGAGTGTTAATTGTGGCTTTTTCTCCCATTATCTTGTTTTACTTATATATTACTTTTAATAAATAGAGTTGTGCGGTTTATTGGTTTAATAATTAGTTAATGAAGTTTCTCTAGTTCCTTTATGATTAAAAGATGAGTACAATCAGGAATACTTAATTTGACATACTATAGGTATCACAATTAAATAAATATTTTGCTTATTACCCATAAGAGCCATAGGTAATGGGTTAAGTAAAATTAATAAGTGAAATTATAGCCTTATTCCATGTCCTTAAAGAGCCTTAGGATATTGTTGCTTAATTTTTGTCTTGTTTGTACCTTAAAGAGCCTTAGGGTATATGGTGCAAATAAGATTGGTCCATTTATGTCTTAAAGAGCCTTAGGGTATATGACATGAATGGTACCTTGCTTAAGTAACCTAATAAAAGCCAAATTTTGGTCGCCTCGATGTGGACTTTAATCTTGATGACATTGGTATCTTCTGAAAAGGGCTAGAAGCTAATTATTGCGTTTTTAACCGTTACGCTTTATTTTCGGAATTAATAAGTATCAAAATAAAGTCTTAAAGAGCCTTCGGGTATATGACTTAAATAAAATCTTGAGATACAAAATTAGGGAATAAGGGAGGAAAAGTAAGTACACAATTAGCTTTTATGAGTAGTGTTAGCATCAATACTTGTATTTTACAATGATCTTGTTTTTAAGCTTGGCTTGGAGAGGTGAAAGTCAGGGACGATGAATTTATCCATTTGGACACTTTGATGTGCTTTTTGTTCCATGATCCTAAAAGTTATCAATGAGTAATGAAAGCATTACATTATGTCACACAGGAATAAATTGTAGATTGTAGGATATAAATCATTAAAAAAAAAAATTGAAAAATGGGAAAATGGGGTGTTTTAAAGCTTGTGATTTCTTAACTCTCTCCATGAAAGTCTTTGCTACTTTTCAAAAATTTAGTTTAGGGAATTTTTGAGGTATTTGTTTTAGAGCATATAATATTGCGTGAGGACACGCAATCACTTAGTTTGGGGAATTTTGATATGTGTGAAAACACATATTTGTTTTATATCAAAAATGGCCCTAAAAGATTAAATTGTGCATAAAATGCTTGTATATTGCTTGTTTTGTCTTTGTGATTGTGTAGGTACGGTTATTGCAAAAATCACAAGAAAACTGTCAAAACCGAACAAACACGGAAACGGGAAAGGAAAGAGTGTACAAAGAGCCAGGGATTTGATTGCTGAAAGGTCAAAAAGTCAACTCAAAGTCAAACTTGGTTAACTGGTCAACCATAAGAAAACAAAACCCCTAAACTTACCAAAACAGTCCCTTAAGTATAACCATTTTACATAAAAAACTCCTAAAACCCTAACATCGATATCTCTTTAAATATAAAGAGATAACGGTCGTTATCTTTCTATAATAACCCAAACAAACACCTATGGCCTAATATCATTTTAATAAAACCCAACCTAGGTCAACGACCCAAACACCTGAGTCAAACACCCCCAACTAACGTTTAAAAGTAAAAAAGCACGGGTATTAGCTTTTTACTATTCATCGTCATCTCCATCATTTACCCTGCTCAAAAACAAGGGGTTAATTCTAATTGAGGATGTAACTTAACAATTCAAGCACCAAGTGACGAACTGGCAGAGTTAGACGTCACAAAAGCTCCTTATTGGTCCAAGTGCACAAGAAAGGACACGCGGATATATGAAAGAAACATACAAGGACAAGGATTTTTACACTAAATCTAGTGCAAAAGAAGCACAAAGGGGTCTGACATACGGAATGCCACATTGGCAATCCGTGTGCTCATCAAATCAATCCAACGGTTGAAGAAATGGATCTAACGATTAGCATTAAAGGAAGGGGCGAGATCAAAGCTTGAAGGGGAGCGTCTAACAGACTTGAGGGCCTAGAAGCTTCATCTCAAGGCTATAAAGAGAGCTACTCACTCACACACATAGCATCTTCTTCTTTTTAGTTTTTAGTTAGTAGCTTATGTAATTTTAAAAAAACTTATGTAATTTCAATTCCTGTTTTCAGCTTATTGTAATCTCTAGTATTGTAATCAGTTTTTTTCAATGAAATCTTAGTTACAAATTTTGTTTTTACTCATTATGCTTTAATACTCCTATAAGCTCTTTTAATCTGTTTTCATAAGCTCAATATTCTTAAGCTAGCTAATAACTCAACTAAGCTCCCAAAAGCATAGTTGAACTTTTAAGCATAAATCCTCCCCTAAATGTACCTCAGCTAAACATGGAAGGGAAACCAAACATGGATGGGTTTCCAGGACAATACCAGCTTATCAATTGATAAAGCTGGAAGCTTGTTGATTGCTCTTTGAGCATTTGCCTCAGCCTTGTTTAGAAGCAAAGGATAAGGTAAGTCTATCCTTTATTTTTCAAGCTTTAAATATACTATTTAGCTTAATTATGCTTAATATCTATTTTTAGCTGTTTAGTTTAGATTAATTGAGCTTATTATAAATGTTATATGCTTGTTTTGTTTAATTGTTAGCTTAGAAATTAGTTTACTCTTATTTTTATAAAACTGTCATAAAAATCCAAAAACAGTAGCATAGAGCATTTGCTTATTAATCATGCTTAATTGCTTATTGTTAAATGTTCATTAGGTCTGTTTTTAGATCTCTAGTATCTAGTATCAGAGTTTTATGCATTAAAACTAAAATTTATAAGCATAAAATGGATTTGAGTATTTTTAAAGGGGTGTTTGGAATAACAGAATTAACTTAAAGTTAATACTGCTATTGGTCTCTGTGGTTATTAAAACTAAATTTGAACTTCAATTGTAGGTTTATAAGATAGGATTCAGTGTAATTTTTAGGCTTAAATTAGTTTTCATTTATAAAAATTACCTATAACTTAGACTGTTAGTATAAAATTCAGTAAGAGTAAGCATTATACGCTCAATTCTGTTTTCCTTAGATTAATTTCTCTCACTGCTTTTGTTTTAATGTTTAAAGAGTGTAGAAACTATATATTAGGCCTCCACTTGTTAGTTTTAGTATTTAGTCATTCATTGTGTAAACTGCATCAGTAGCAAATAAAGGAAAAACTGCATTTTTCTAGCTTAATTTTTAGAAGATTGAAGTAGTCACTAGGACTTAGAATTAGTAGCACAGGTAGTTTGTAGGTAATATTTCATTTGTCTGAGCTTAAAGTGTTAAATTTAGCTTATTAGGTCATCTGTTTGTAAGCTGCAAAATAGCATTTTGTCATTTTCCATTAAACTTTGAAAAACCAAAAAGAAAATCGAATAGACAGTTCTCATATAGCTTTCTCATTGCTTATTTTAATTTTAAAATAGTTTTCAATTATTGTTTTTGATAGAATTTATGCTAGACTTTAAGACTGCATGAGTCAAAAAGTTATAAGGTTCTTCTAGCTTATTGAAAAATAAGCTCAAAAGTGCCCTTATGGCCTGTTTGGGTTAACAATTTCACCAAGTTGCTTATTTGTGATTTGTAGCTTATTGCATGAAGTTTTTGTTTAATTTTTATCTTAACTAGCTTATTAGGTTAAAATTAAGTGGTTTGTTGCTTATTTAGTTCAGGCATAGCTTATTTTATCTTTTTAAAGAAAACCCAAAAATACAAAAATAGTAGCAAGTAGTCTTTTCTTAGTGCATTTTTAACTGCTTATTTGATTTTCAAAATGCTCTTTGAAAGTTGTTTTAAGTAGTATTCTAGGTATACTTTTTAGGGTAATAAGCTAAAAGTCCATAAGGATCCTTTAGTTTATTGAAAAATAAGCTCAAAGATGCCTTAAGGGGCTGTTTGGTTAACAGTTTACACCATAAGTGATTATTTCTTTATTTTAGCTTATCTGCTTATTGTAATTGCTTATTTAGGTTTAGCTTAGCTTATTAGGATAGTATAAGCCCATTTTAGCTTATTTGGTTTTGCCATAAGCTTATGTGACCTTATTTGCTTTCTACTATAGAATTTAAGTGCTTTTAAGTATTTTTAGCTTTGCTGTCTAACTAGCTTATCATTTGTGCTTATTTTTGTTCTTATTTGCTTATTAGACATAGCTTATTATCTGTTTTAGCTTATTTGTCAATTTCATTTGCTTATTCTCCTTAAAAAAATGCAAACAATTAGCTCTTTAGTAGATTAATATAGTTTAAGTATTTCTGTCTTATTTAGCTTATTTCTGAGCTTATTTGTGGTTTATAAAAATAGTTGTTTTGCAAAAGTAGCTTATTTTTAAGTATTTTCAAAAGTTGTAAAAAAATGGCAAAAATTAAAACACTTGTGAAAGTGGGAAGTCCCGGGTGAGCAAGGCTCGAACCCGAGACCTCTACCACCCCCACCAAGCGTTTTAACCCTCACACACACAACCATCATGCTACAATAGCTCATCCGTTAGATCTTTGCATCATCTATCTTTTATATACATTTTAGCCCTTTTTGGTTTATAAGCTGTTTTGGCTTATTTCATAGCTTATTCGATAAGCTGTGTTTCTAAGCTTATTTTTCCTAGATTCCTTATTGTTCAAGCTATTTTTCATAATTTTTTCAAGATTTTTATAAAACGTTTAGTATTTTTAATCATTTAATTTCTTTAAAATCGATTTTAATTCATAAAAAATTATAAAAAGTCAAAAAAATATAATTCTTTTTTAGAAAATTTTCTTTTATCATATATTTTTTAGGAAAATTAGTTTTGCTTCCGTAGAGTTTAAATTGCAAAATTTCACTTTTTAAAGAACGGGATTCATTCCCGTTCACGTTTTTTGTGATTTTAAGCTCAATTTAACTCTCTTTTTGTTCTAGTTTTCTTTAATCTTACTTTTAGTCAATTAGGGTTAGATAAAAGTAAAAAAATCATTTTACCTTAATTTTTGAGAAATTAAGGTTTTTGGTCCCATTTAGGATTCCTAATTTGCGTTTTTAGTTAAAATTTACTTTCCCATATTGATTTCTTGTAGTTAGGTTTAATTGTCCCTTAATTTGCTCCTTTTTAGGATTTTAGAAAAGAAATAATCTTCGAACCAATTTAACTCATTGTCCAAATAACAAACGCGGTCTCAATTTCATAAATCTTTGGGAAATGACCCGGTAATCACTTACCGGTAGATATATGTATTATTATTAGTGAGAATTTTCCTTATTACCTTTGTCTTCAAGGGTAGTTTGGTAATTTTTAATACTTATATTATTTTACGTGTATAAAACTTTTATTCACACCAAGTTTTTGGCGCCGCTGCTGGGGATTTGTGATTAAGATTCCTTCGTTTGAAGTTTGTTGATCGTGATTTGGAGAACCTTTAGTCTTCGAAAGTTATGCTTTTGAGAAAATCAAAAATACAAAAAAAATTAAAAATATAAAGAGTAAAAAAAATATTTTTCTTTTCTTTTTAGTATAATTAGAAGTTTAAAAACAAAAAGACAAAAATATTTGCTCTTCCGGATTTTTCGATTTTTCTCGTTAATTTGTGAATATTTAAAATTAACAAAGTTGGTAAAAGAACGCCAAAAATTATACCTTCAACTGAGGTATTATCCATTAATAAGTTCCCGAACCAAAGAAATTTTTTTACCGTTTGTGTCACTTACGAAAAAGGCGCACCTATTTTGTAAAATTTATTTTACTTAAGAGAGTTACCCTAAGTTTGTTGATTATTCGGTAAACAAAAATATTTCCTTTTCTCGTTTCTTTTCTCATTTCATTTGTTTGTTTAGTGCATGCGCACTAGAAATTCCAATTTTCCAAATAATTCAAACGTCACCATTCCGAGACGTCGAAATAGAGGACGTGCTCCAAACATAGTCGAACCCGAGCTTCGTACTATCGTTGAACCAATGGTGGAACGCATAATGGAAGAGCTACTCCTAGCACCCACGGAAGGATACAAAGAAGCTATCGTTTTACCAAAAATTAATGCGGATCACATTGAAATCAAGACGAATTTGTTTACAAACTAGTTCAAAGCAACATTTCACGGTTTAGAGAACGAAAATCCTCATGCTCATATTAATAGTTTCAAAAGGATTACTTCGACTCTACGATTTAGGAATGTGCCAAGCGATGTGATTAAGCTAATGATGTTTTCATATTCACTCGAGGGGGCCGCTAAAACTTGGTACGAGAAAGAACCTCCTAATTCAATATTGACTAGGGGTACTTCATTACCAATTAGTGAAATCAATTTTTCCCTCCCTCGAAAACGACTCACTTAAAAAATAAAATCTCTCGATTTACACAAAAATTCGAGGAGACTTTTAGTGAGGCATGGGAATGATTTAAGGAAATGCTTAGAGCTTGTCCTCACCACGGATTTACGGAGTTAACTCAAGTTGATACCTTTTATAACGGTTTAAACAAGAACGATCAAGACTCCTTAAATGTCGCGGCGGGTGGAAATCTTTTGAGTAAGGACGTCTAGAGAAACGACTAGAGAGGCTTTAAACATAATTGAGAATAAATCAAAAGTTCGTTATTCACGAAATAGATCAAATGCTTCTAGGATGAATGCTACTTCTAGTAAAACGGATGAGAGAATTGATAAGCTTGCGGATCAACTTTCGACCTTAGTCGAGATTGTTTCTAAGAAAGTTGTCACTCCCGCTCCGGTTAAAGCGGTTGAGGAAACTTGCGTTACTTGTGGTGGTGCCCATTCTTGGTATAATTGTCCGGCTACCGATAACAATCAGGCTAGTGTTTGTGCGACTACGGGTACTTACAATCAAGTTAACCCTCCAAACCGTGTTAGTAATCAAATGGCACCACCAGGTTTTGCTCCGGTGCAAAACAATGGTCAAAATAGGTTTAATCAGAATCAAGTTCAAGGGAATAATTTTAATCGGGGAAATAATTTTCATGGAAATCAAGGTTTTCAAGCTCAAAATAATCATGCTCCAAATTTTCAAAACCAAGGATTTCAAAACCAACCTTTTCAAGTGCCTAATAATCAAGTTCAACAAGAGATTTCAAATGATTTTTCAAGTTACAAGAGGAATAATGATCAGATGTTAAGGAACATGCAAAATCAAATCAATTCGTTGAAAGGAGACCTTAAGAATGAAATTCAAAACATGATAAAATCTCAACAAGCCGTCATGATGAATCAACAAACTACTTTTCAAAATAATTTGCAAAACATGATTTGTGGATTATTTCAAAACCAAGCCTCAACTTCGGGTACTCTTCCAAGTAATACCATTCCAAACCCGAAGGGTGAGATGAAAGCGATCACTACTCGAAGTGGTGTTGCTTACGAGGGACCCTCGATTCCTACTAATCCTTCTCCTAAAGAGGTAGTGGAACGAGAAACCGAGAAGACAACGGATAAAGAGCAAACAAATTTCCAAGGATGTACCTCTCAAATCCCACCTTCGGTTATCCCCATTTCTATTCCGGAACTCGATGTTCCAAATACTTTGCCTAAAACCACTCCCATTCCGGAAGCCGATGTTCCAAAGAATTTACCTAAGCCAAATATTCCATATCCTTCACGACGTGATGATCAAAAGTCCCGTGAAAAAGCTTCGAATCAAATGGAGAAGATCTTCCAAATCTTTCAAGATTTGCGCTTCGACATTAGTTTCGCGGATGCTTTACTTTTGATGCCAAGATTTGCTCCTACGATTAAGAGTTTGCTCATGAATAAGGAAAAGTTGCTTGAGTTAGCTAAGATACCGTTGAACGAGAATTGCTCAGCGATGCTCCTCAAAAAGCTTCCCGAAAAGCTAGGAGATCCCGGCAAATTTCTTATTCCATGTAATTTCCCAGGAATGGATGTATGTCACGCCTTGGCCGATCTTGGCGCGAGCATAAATCTTATGCCTCTTTCCTTTTGGAAAAAGCTTTCCCTACCCGAACTTACACCAACTCGGATGACTTTAGAATTAGCGGATCGATCTATAACCCATCCTAAAGGACTCGCTGAAGATGTTTACGTTAAAGTGGGAAAGTTCTATTTTCCTACCGACTTTGTTTTTGTCGATTTCGAAGTCGATCCTCGAGTACCTCTCATACTTGGGAGATCTTTTTTTAGGACCGGTCGTGCTTTAATTGATGTTTATGGAGAAGAAATAACCGTTCGGGTTGATAACGAAGCCGTCACTTTTAATCTAGATCAAACCACGAGATATTCCTCTACAAATGATAAATCGGTAAACTGAATTGACATCATTGATGCAGTTTGTAAGGAGTATGCTCCAGAATTACTAGGATTTTCTAATTCTTCGGGTGGCAATCCTACCCCGACGTCTGAGCTGTTTACTTCCGAATTCATTTTGGAAGAAATCAAAGCTTATCTTAAGGACGATTCGATTTCACCGGAAATTGATTACGCCGATTGCGACCTAGAGGAAGATATTTGTTTGATCGAAAAATTGTTAAATAATGACCCGTTTCAACTTCCTCCGATAGACCTTAAACAAAGTGAAGTGGCCGAGGCGAAATCTTCAATTGAAGAGCCTTCGGAATTAGAGTTAAAAGATTTACCGTCTCACTTAGAGTATGCTTACTTAGAAGAAAACGACAAGTTACCAGTAATTATTACAAAAGATTTAAAAGATGATAAAAAAGAAGCTCTCGTAAAAGTGCTCAAATCTCATAAATGGGCCATTGCTTGGAAAATCACCGACATCAAGGGTATCGACCCTTGTTTTTGTACACACAAAATGTTGATGGAGGATGATTACAAACCTACGGTTCAAAGTCAAAGACGGGTTAACCCAAAAATTCACGAGGTAATCAAAAAAGAGGTCCTAAAACTTCTTGATGTCGGTGTGATTTACCCGATCTCCGATAGCCCATGGGTTAGTCCAGTGCATTGTGTTCCCAAGAAAGGTGGAATAACTGTTGTTGCTAATGAAGAGAATGAATTAATTCCGACACGTTTAGTTACCGGTTGGAGAGTTTGTATCGACTATAGAAAATTAAATGAAGCAACTCAGAAAGATCATTTTCCATTGCCATTTATGGATCAAATGTTAGAAAGATTAGCCGGAAATAAGTTTTATTGTTTTCTAGATGGATTTTCAGGGTATTTCCAAATACCAATAGATCCCCAAGACCAGGAGAAAACTACTTTCACATGCCCGTATGGAACTTTTGTGTACCGTCGTATGCCATTTGGCTTGTGTAATGCTCCCGGTACTTTCCAACGGTGTATGATGGCCATATTCCATGATATGATCAAAAGACTATGGAAGTGTTTATGGATGATTTATCGGTTTTTGGGGATAGTTTTGATTCATGCCTCTCCAATTTAGAAAAGATGCTAAAACGGTGTGAAGACACGAATTTAGTTCTTAATTGGGAGAAGTGCCACTTTATGTGTAGAGAAGGAATTGTGTTAGGACATAAAATTTCAAAGTCAGGAATTGAGGTCGATCGAGCTAAAGTCGATGTTATCGCTAAGCTACCTCACCCGACTACTGTTAAAGGTGTTAGGAGTTTCTTAGGTCATGCGGGTTTTTACCGACGATTTATCCAAGACTTTTCTAAGATTGCTAGACCAATGACTCACCTTCTTGAGAAAGAAACACCGTTTGTTTTTTCTAAGAATTGTATTGATGCTTTTCAGACCCTTAAAAAGAAGCTTACTGAAGCTCCAATCTTAGTTGTTCCGGATTGGAACCTACCTTTCGAACTCATGTGTGATGCAAGTGATTTCGCGATTGGTGCGGTTTTAGGACAACGAAAGATGAAGCACTTTCAGCCTATACATTATGCTAGCAAGACAATGACAGAAGCTCAAATTCATTACACTACCACGGAAAAGGAAATGCTTGCCATTGTGTATGCTTTTGAAAAGTTTCAGCCATATCTTGTCTTATCTAAAAGCATAGTGTATACGGATCACTCGGCTTTAAAGTACCTTATGAACAAACAAGACGCTAAGCCGAGGTTGCTCCGGTGGGTTCTTCTCCTACAAGAATTTGATATCACCATCCGTGATAAAAAAAGGAAGTGAGAACCTTGCGGCAGACCATTTATCTAGACTTGAGAATCCTCATAAGGATGTGTTAGAAAACAAAGACATAAATGAACATTTTCCTTTAGAAACTCTTAGAGTTATTTCTAGTGAAAGTACCCCATGGTTTGCGGACTATGCAAATTACCATGCGGGGAATTTTATCATCAAAGGAATGACAACTCAACAAAAGAAGAAGTTTTTTAAGGATGTTAAACATTATTTCTGGGACGATCCCTATCTTTTTTGTATATGTGCGGATCAAATCATTCGAAGGTGTGTGCATGGGCAAGAAGCTTTTGAAATCCTCAAAGCTTGTCATGAAGGACCCACCGGGGGCCATCATAGTGTCAATCTCACCGCTCGAAAAGTATTTGATGCCGGATTCTTTTGGCCTACCATATATCGAGATGCCCATACAATGATCAAATCTTGTGATACGTGTCAAAGACAAGGCAAAATTTCACAACGAGATGAAATGCCTCAAAACGCTATCCAAGTTTGTGAAATCTTCGATGTATGGGAATAAATACATCCTCGTAGCCATCGACTATCTTTCAAAATGGGTTGAAGCAAAAGCGCTCCCCACAAATGATGCTAGAGTTGTAGTTAAGTTTTTGAAGTCTCTTTTTGCCCGATTCGGAACACCTAGAGCTATTATAAGAGATCATGGGACCCATTTTTGTAATGAACAATTTGCTAAAGTGATGTCTAAGTATGGGGTCACACATCGTCTAGTAGGGCTGAGCAAAACCGACTAAAACCAATTTAGCCCGACCGAACCTAATTAACTGACCGAACCGATCCCGATACCGAGTCAATCGGGTCGGTTGTCGGATGGAAAAAGTGGTCAATTTCGGTATCGGGTCGATCGGTACACAAAACCGAATTATACTCGACATAGCCCGACATACCGACTAAGTATTGATAATACATACTTTTTCCAGCCGTCATATGTTAAACACAAAACAGGGGAAATTTCACTGTGAAACACACATACGCCAAACACAAAACAGTGAAACCTTCGATCAATCATCAATGGATCAACAAAACCCTCAACAAAACACCCCATATGAATCAATCTCATCTTCAATGCCTACCTTTGAATCCTTCACATCTCAACAAAATGTTATACTTGAAGTAAGTTTTTACTTAATTTTTGTTTTTCTAGCTTAATTTACTTAAGTTATGCTTTATTATAAAGTTTATAATTCGAATTAAAATGAATCTTAATGAACTTTATATTTAATTTGTCACATAATTCGTGGGTTTCACAGTGGGTTTCACAGTGGGTTTCACAGTGGGTTTCACAGTGGGTTTCACAGTGGGTTTCACAGTGGGGTTTCTTGTTTACTTATTACTTAATTTGTCACATAATTCATCTATAATTCGTTTATAATATAAACTTTATATTTACTTTAATTTGTGTAGGATGAGACCATAGACGTGGAGACTATTGGCGATGAAGATAAGAAACGCAAAAGAAAAGCCCCATCAAATCCAAGGAAACCGAAAGCCGAATGTTGGAAGTTCTTTGATTAATATTTGGTTTGTCGTAATATTTGTAATTCGTAATATTTGGTTTGTTGGAATTTGCTACTGTTTGAATTTGTAATTCGTGTTTGGATTTGTAACTGGTATTTGCTACTGGACCAGCCCAGGATTTGCTGTTTGGATTTGCTGTTTGGATTTGCTGTGTAATTTCGGGCCTGTCAGCCCAATACCGATACCGAGCCCGACTTGGCCCGATAAATACCGATACCGACCGACATTAGTCGGTTTCGGTTTCGGTGCTGAAATCCGACATTAGTCGGTTTCGGTTTGAATCGGTTCGGGTCGGGTCGGGCCGGTTTTGGCCCGATGCTCAGCCCTAATGCAAACTGAATACAAAAAAAGTAATTAAAAACATACCCAACAACTATGAAATCAAGAACATAAACTAAATAATATATTAAAACCTCCAATGGATCTCAATAACTACTACCATCTTGTTAATCGATCATAGACAAGCCTGAAATAGTGAGATCATTCCTTTGTGATTGATTTCCTTATCGAGTTATTTTCATGATTTGATGATCAGGATCTATTGGGTTGTTTTTTTTCGATTTAGGGTTTGATTCTTTGTCGTTTTCCCTTTTTTTGTCTTTTTCCAATTAAATTTCCAATAAAAAATCTAATCCTAATTCCTTTCAAATCCAAAACCCTAACCCCTTGTTTTTATGTTTTTTTGCTGTGATTTTTCAAATTGGTGATATCTTCTTTGTTTTGATTCAAATGGGTTCTAAGAGAACTA
>BQNB010070690.1:0-33039 GCA_026074375.1 Tanacetum coccineum
ATAGTGTTCCGTTGCAAGGAGCCTACAACCCACCTGGCTATGCTCAGTCACAGTATGACCAGTATTATCAGCAGTACCCACCTCCGCCACCACATTATCCATCCCAGTATCAGCAGCAGCAGAATGATGATGAGTAGTGTCGAGACAACACAAGTTGGTTATGTGACCGCATGTTTCGGGTCATTTTTGTTTCAAAAACAATTATTATTATTATTATGGTGTGTAAAATGCCTCTGTTGGCATTAAAATAATATTATCGTACTTTCTATTAATAATTAATTAGGAATATTATTATTATTATTTGTGTGCTATGCAATGTTTATATTTGTAACAGGAAAAAGAAAAAGAAGGATGCAAGACAAAATGATGTGAATCAAAGATTCAGAATATCAATCACAATTGAGAAGTATTATTTCACTTTCCCATTTTATCTTTCTCTATAATATTTTCACCTTGAGGACAATGCTCATATTAAGTATGGGGGGAGATAAACTAGAAAAATTTAAGTTAAAAAAAAGTTAAAAGAAAATCTTTTGAAATAACATTTTACTGATAACATATAAGCAACCTGACTCTGGATTGATAACATTACTAGCATATTTATACCACCCAAAAAAAATTATGAGGATTAGATTTTAAGAATTCAGGTATCTATCTTTGATACCTAAGATGATTTTTATCTTTAGCTTTCTCGAGTTAAGGCAGTGAGGACAATTTGAAAAGCTCTCATCCTTCTTTATTACCATGTAGTTTAGTTTTGTCCGTCTTTTTCTGAAGCATTCGTTTATCGTGAATTAAAATTATATGAGTGTGCCGGTGATTTATTAATTCTAGAACTTGTGCTTGAAATCTTTATGAGACCGCAGTAGGAACGCGTTCGCGTGTTATAAACATTTTACTGATTAAGAGGTGATAAAAATATAAATATAAGTAAACAATAATTTTGTTCAAAAAGACTTTTAATAAAATTATCTGAAATTTTATCCATACAATTTAAAGAGCGTAAATGTTGGCATTGCTATTTAAATGAAGTGCGAAGGTTGCAAACTTCTAAGTTCGTTTGAAGTAGTGTGCTTATCCTAAGTATGGCGGAAAGTAAGTTTTCCCCAAGATAAAGTGAAATAAGGCAAAAATAAAGCCAACGGAACAAAAAAAAGAAAAAGAAAAAATAATAATAATATGAAGGAATAGTTAGTAAAATTACGGATAAGATGAATTATAATTTTATTACAAACCTTTTTCAACAAATAATAAATAATATCACTAAATAAATTACCTCTTTTGATGTTTATGTTTGGTGCTTACGCCATGTCGGTGAAGTTTAGTTTCCTGTACAAGCTTATGGTAATTTGAACATTTCATGACTGCGCGTATGAGTGACTTCCGTTTACTATCCATTTTACAAAATTGAGCGAGTGTGAAAAGAATCTTATCTATAAAAATTCGTGAGTTGCTTTGTCGCGTTATCTATGCTTGTGATCATTAATTTGTTTTGTTAAAACGAAATACTTTCGCTTTGATTGCTTGAGGGCAAGCAATAAGCTAAGTATGGGGGGATTTGATAACGCTCCAAATATACATAAAATATCCATAAAAAATACATGAAATATATATGTTAACGCATGAAATATTGCAAAGTTTGGTTGTTTGTTATGCAATATTCATTTCAGGACCAAGAATGAAGAAAAGGACTAAACGTGCAAAGAAATTTCATTAAATACACTAACGGTCGTTATAAGCAGAATCTAGAAGAGAATCCAAGGAGAAGTTAATGAACGAGGCAAAAGTGCGGCGTACAATTATTATTGTGCAACGTACTTTGAAGCGGAGTAAATGCAATTTAATTATACACCAAGTGCGGTGATGCGTGTGATACGGGTCAGTTTTAAATTTATAACTCGGTATACCAAATTCTTAAGCAACACATACGAGCAAGTGAACTCGTCTGTAGTAGCAAGAAAATTGAATGGTAAGCCGAGATTTGTTCACGGGGATTTGGTTGTTTCGACTTGATAAAGATTTCGATGATAAAAGTCCTAAGATGCAAGCAAGCAATGATGAAAGTGATTTGATAATAAATATATCTACTTGGTTGGGTTTTGTTTGGGAATCCGATTCGATATGAGGGTGGCAAAGACTAACAAGTTGATTAAAAGAATTGGAGGTTATCCAATCTATTGTTTTTAAAACTTTTTGCCTTCGTCAAGACTCCTAGTGACAAAAACAAACATTAGGCGCAATCAATCAATTCAAGACTAAGACATCCTCTATGAGTTTGATTCGCAGTTTATTTCATAAACCATAGACATCGATAATTATGTTCGTAGTTATACTAAACCGCTTAAGGAATGGTCAATACAAAAGGTAGCCGATCGTAGACAAAAAGGCGACAATTGATTGATTAACAATATCCCATTTCGCCTATAATATTCTCAACAAACAATCTGGTTGATAAAACTATGCCACTTTAAAACATAAGGACAAATGGATCTAAGACTTACCATGAAATTGAATTAACATGCCACACTATCATAATCGAATCTTCATACCACAAACATCATCTAACCAAGCACATAAAGGGACTAGCCACTCATATTAAACAAAGACATAATTTCAGAAAATAATGCATTCATAAACATAATGATTCTTACAAAAGTATTGCAAAATCTTAAAGGAATGTAAACTAGAAAATGAAAAACTTGTGACTTAGAGGGATCCTTCCTCCTTCTTGGCTTTCCTGGAGCTTCTTCCTGACTTTCCTGGACTTAGATGGCTTTAAAGAGGAGTGGTGGCTACAAGGATTAGGATTTAGGGTTAGAGAATAGTAAGGTGTGTGTTAAAATGAGGCATAGGGGTCTCCTATTTATACTACTATTTTATGTCGGTTCCAGGGCCTAAAGAAGTGTCCAATGTCGGTTTAGAGGGTCTAGATCCTTCTTGGTTATTCAGGTTTCTTCTAGAGTGAAATCGCAAAGACGGGGCTCCAAGAGCAGGGTCGACACGTCCGTTCTGCTCGGGCGGCAGACTCTCCAGTCGGGCGGCTGAGAGGTCGCTGGTGGGGATCTTTTTGTTGGTTTTTTACGTTTAAGGCTTTTGCTCGAGTTGTGCTTGGTCGTGGGCCTTCGTACTTCACCATATCTTCATTACAACTTGATCTCTGGTCTTGGAAGCTTGAGTAATTAGATTTCTTCTTCTTTAAGATGCTTCCACACTTGATCTTGACACAGGATTCTTCGTACTTGAGATAATCTCTGCACGTTCGTCTTTTTTTTTCTTGTTTTCCTGTATTTGGCTACAGTTACACTAGAAAGCATATTTTGACATAATCGAGTAATAAAACCATAGGTAACTGACCAAATAACTAATACAAAAGAATGAATAATGCTCCCAAAAGCTACTTGATTTGAGCGTTATCAATTCCCCCCACACTTAAACTTAGATTGCCCTCAAGCAAATCTAGAAAACAATTTCCTCATTCAGGTTATTGAACAAATGAGATGTAATTTACCAAGCACTCTCATATCCAAGTAACTTGATAAGAACTAAAGTGATAACACACCAACGGCACACATGACTAACCATTTTTACATGGAAAAACGGTACAGGTGTATGATTTGGTTTATAAAACCAAACTATACAAACCACCATGTTGCTAGCTACCGCTTACCACTATCCTATATGAATCTCGAGATAAACATATCACTGTATCACGACTTACCACATTGGCTAATCGACACCAATTTTTCTTCATCTTCCTTCATCTTCATAAGATTGAGCACATTGGCTTTATTCATCATCATTCATTTTTTTATTGATTCGATCAACCTCCGATCGACATACTAGTAAAGGATTATATGTCCTTAAACATGGAGCTAGCAACTTTCTCGAAAAATTCATAAGGATTTCCTACATATCTACCATTGATCCACGTAGCTAGCAACTAACCTGTAGGCTTCGGTTATTTAGGTAGAGCTAAACTATGTGTAATATTTTTCTTTTAAAAGCAAAGGAAGGTATAACTAACAATTAGGACCATGAAAAATGTTGGAAGCTACCGAGATTGTTATCGAATGCATTAAGGCATATCTTGAAAACAAACTGATGTTATTTTGATTGGTTTCTTATCATGTGTATACACTTATTACTGGGACACATCTTGTTTTAATTTATGAAAACAACTAGATTACCAGGGCAAACAATTTTTAAGCTAGCTTAAAATTTTAAAAACAACTTCGTTTTCCTTATTCTCCCCCCACGACATAGCATTTAGACATGCCCTGCACAGCTGTCACAATGGGCTAAAACTACAATATGGAAATAATAGAAAAACTAGGGATGTCCATGGCATGTTCAGTAGATACCTGAGCTGCCAAGTTCGTCATTTCCCAACAAAAATCTAAAATAGAAAATAAATGCAAACGACATATATATATTATATATATATATATATATATAAATATATAAAAATATATATATATATATATATAATAATATATAGTAGTTATATTATATATATATAAATAGTAATATATCTATATATATATTGGATGTCGCACCGCCACACTTAACTTTTATTGTGAGTGTGGACGTTTTTTTAGAAACTAATTATCTTATATACACGGTTTGCCTCCCGAGAAGCTCTTGATTTTTGAGTGAGTCGTTAGTCGGACTCGAGTGCTTCTTTCATTTCTTTTCAAGCAATGAACCTTTGCTTGGGACATACAAAATATTCTCGATCAAATTATTTTCTTCCGGTTTCGCCTAAATCATATATTACAGCTTACGCATCGTTACAAGTGTTTTTCCAACTACATTGTAAATGTATGGATTTTCTGAAGCCCATGGGCATAGTCTCACGTTATTAAGTTGTTAAGGTTGGCTAGAAATGGTGCCATGAATGGGAAACATTAGCTTCATGTCTACCTTCCTCACACATGAGGTGAATCTCTTCTATGGTAAGTTTATTTAACTGCTCCTTATCGTGGTAGAGTTTAACACGGTGTCCGTTAACAATAAAGCTTCCTCCATGTTTGTCATACAATTCAACATATCTGGATGGATAACCATGTTTGACTATAAACGGTCCATACCACTTTGATCTAAGCTTTGGAGCTTTGAATTTTGTTATTTTAGAGATGTACAGTATAAACTTTATTCTTCAGCCTTAAATTCTTTTCTGACTCTAAGTTTCTTATCATGATAGCCTTTGGTTTGGGATTTGTAGAGTTTAGAGTTCTCATATGCTTGAAGTCTCAATTCATCGAGCTCATGCAACTGTAGAAATCGTTTTTCTCCTGCAACCTTAAGATCAGGATTGCAGCTTCGCAGGGCCCGGTAAGCATGATGTTCAATTTCAAACGCAAATGGCATGTTTTTCCATAAAGAAGTCAGTACGGAGTGGTATCGATTGGAGTTTTATAGGCTGTACTAAATGCCTACAGAGCGTCATCTAATTTTCTCGACCAAACAGACGGATTGTCTTTAACTGTCTTTTCGAGGATTCTTTTTAAGGCTCTGTTGGTGTTTTCAACCTGGCCACTGGTTTGTGGATGATAAGTTGTGGCTATACGTTGATGTACTACATACTTTTTCAATATTTTCTCCATTTTTCGATTACAAAAGTGAGTTCCTCTGTCGCTAATTAAAGCTTTTGGAATTCCAAAACGAGAGAAAAGCTTTTTCAAGAAATTGACTACAACTCGTGCGTCATTAGTTGGTAAAGCTTTGGCTTCTTCCCATTTGGACACATAGTCAATTGCGACACGAATATGTTCGAACTTATGGGATTTCGGAAAAGGTCCCATGAAATCAATTCCCCATATGTCAAAAATTTCACTAACTTGGATGCTGTTCAAAGGCATCTCGTCTCTTCGTGAAATGCTACCAGAATGTTGGTGCAGACATCACACGTTATTTTTATACAGAGAAATGTGCGATCTTTGAATATGGTTGGCCAATAGAATCCATCATCAAAAACTTTCTTTTTGGTAATCTATGGTCCATAATATCCCCCAGTGGGTCCATGATGACCTTCATATAGAATTTTTCGAGTTTCTAAACCGTGAATACATCTTCTGATCATGCCATCGGGGCATGCTTTAAATAGATACGGTTCATCCCAGAAATAGTGCTTAAGTTCTGAAAAGAACTTAGAACGCTGAGCGTATGTTAATCCTTTTCTTAGAATTCCTCCAACTAGGTAGTTGGCAATGTCGGCAAACCACGGGCTCTCTTTCTTGTCAGTTTTGATACTCATGAGAAACTCATCAGGGAACTCGCCATTTATTTCCTCGTCCTTGAGTTCTTTGAGATTGGGTTTCTCAAGTCGCGATAAGTGATTCACTGCCTGACATTTTCTGTCCTACCCTCATTATTATGCTTTCGATATCGAATTCTTAAAGCAGTAAAATCCAACATATAAGAGGTGGTTTGGCATCTTGTTTCAAAAACAGATATTTTATTGCAGCCTGATCCGTGAACACAACTGTTTTTGAAAGAACAAGGTATGATCAAAACTTTTCGAATGCAAAAACTACGGCGAGTAACTCTTTTTTGGTCACCGTATAGTTTTGTTGTGCGCTATTCAGAGTTTTACTAGCGAAGTGGATGGGTCGAAAATGTTTTTCTTCGCATTGGCCTAGCACGGCTCCTACGGCAAAATCGCTTGCATCGCACATAAGTTCAAATGGTAGCGACCAATTAGGTGAAACCATAATAGGTGCGTTCGTTAACTTTTCTTTGAGATTTTCGAATGCCTTGTTGCACTCTTCATCAAAGTTGACAAGACTGAGTCTTTTCGCTAAGTTCGTCATTTAGGTCGGGAGATTTTGTGAGGAAAAATCTTTTATGGAATCAGCGCAGAATTTGGCATTTCTCTAAGAAACTTCTAACTCGTATAGAACGTTAGTGGGTGGTGGTAACTTAGCTATCACGTCGATTTTTGCTTTATCGACCTCTAGTCCTTTACGAGAGACTTTGTGTCCCAGCACAATTCCCTCGGTCACCATGAAGTGACACTTCTCCCAGTTTAGAACTAGGTGTGCTTGTTTACATCGAATTAGCATCCGATCTAGATTATTTAAGCACGAATCAAATGAATCTTTGAACACTAAGAAATCGTCCATGAAGACTTCCATGGAGGTTTCGAGCATATCCTGAAAAATTGCAATCATGCACCTTTGAAAAGTTGTTGGTGCATTGCAAAGACCAAAAGGCATACGCTTGTAGGCGTAGGTTCCATAAGGGCAAGTGAAAGTGGTCTTTTCCTGATCGGCTGGTTCGATGGGAATTTGAAAATATCCAGAAAATCCATCGAGAAAACAAAAGAACTTGTTTCCGGCTAATCTTTCCAGCATTTGATCCATGAAGGGTAAAGGAAAATGATCCTTTCGGGTGGCTTCGTTCAACTTACGGTAGTCGATACAAACACGCCATCCTGTTACTGTTCGTGTTGGAACGAGTTCGTTGTCTTCATTTGTCACCGGGGGGGGGGGGGGGGGGGGGGGGGGGGGGGGGGGGAGTTTAAGGGTGTGTGTAAGGGGGGGGGGAATATGGTATATATATATAAATAAGGGCAAATGGTCATTCCTCCTTTTTTTGGCACGCAATGCACCGGACTTACCCAAGGGCTATCTTCGATGGCATAGATGATACCCGCATCTAGAAGTTTGATAATCTCTTTTTAATGACTTCTTTCATGTTTGGGTTAAGTCGGCGTTGTCTCTGAATGACTGGTTTGACATCGTCCTCAAAATTGATTTTGTGTTTGCAAAAGGAAGGGCTAATCCCTGGAATATCAGATGTTTTCCAAGCGAATGCTTCTTTATGGTTCTTGAGAACTAAAACAAGTCGTTCCTTTTCATTCTGTTTGAGTAAAGCTGATATGGCTACTGGGAGAAGAAAATTTTCCTCTAGAAAGGAATATTTCAGATGTTTTGGAAAAGGTTACATCTCAAGATCGGTTGGTGGATCTTGGATAGATGTCCTAATTCTTAGTTCATCTTTTAGTGGTAACTCCTTAAAATCGTCTTTAACTTCATCCTTTTGAACATTCCCTGACATGAATTCATCGAATTCTTTATCGAGTGGTGTTTCATTTATCTTTTCTAAATGTATTTAGGAATGGTTTAGAATCGTCGACCAGAGCATCGAGTTCATCCTTAGTTATTTCATCGATAACATCCATGCGGAAGCATGTGTCGTCATTTACATGAGAATGCTGCATAGCTTTATCGATGTGAAAGGTTGCTATATCTTCTCAAATTCCTAAATTGAGTTCTTTGTTCCTAACTCTTATGATGGCATCATCGATATACAAGAACGGTCTTCCTAAAATTAGAGGGACACCTATCATCTATCCTCCATTGGGGCAGGAAAACAAAATCTAGCAAGGACCATGACCATTTCCACTTAAACGAGCATATTCTCAGCAACTCCCATAGGGTACTGGTAAGTATGATTTGGCATATGCAATACTCCATACCATGTGGGGTCCAGAGTTTGTTCCAGAAAGTGTGGCCTATATTGGAATACAACCATTATATTAATACTTGTATTGCCAAATCGGCCAAGAGGCGATATATGTCAACTGAGTTTGCAATCTTTATAACAGGGGATTAGAAAGATATGGGTCTCCAATCTTCCAGTTAGGATCTTGTTGTTGAAAATTGATGTGAGCATTCCTTAGTTAAGAAGGCAACATAGATTTGCTCCATCTTACTTTTGTTGCTAACAAGATCTTTCAAAACTTGCCATAATTAGGCATGCCTGCCAGAACGTCAACGAGGGGTACATTGATCTTGACTTCTTTGATCACGTCTAAAAACTTAGCATATCGTGCCTCCATTTTTTCTTTGTTCAAGCATTGTGGATATGGAATTTTTGGCTTATAGGCTTTGAGTGGCGGTGTATCGGTCTGTGTTGGTTTCTTGGGTAGAGGTTCTGCCTCTTTTTTGACTTCTTCTGCCTCGTCTTCACTATTGTCAAGGAAGACGGCAATTTTTATGTTTGGGTTAGCTGGTGGGCCATAGGTCTTACCACTGCGTGTGAATACGATATTCACGTGCTCATTTTGAGCAGGCAGTGGTCGGTAAGGTCTTTCGTTTGATGTTGAAGGTTTTGGTTGGTTTAGTATTCGAGCAGCGTACCCGTGGGTCTTGAATGATATGTTGATCAGAAATCAAACCAACCTTTGTTTCAAGGTTCTTTGAATCGCAGCTTGATGATTCTTTTGTCCTTGTTCGACTTTGGTTTTGAGTTTGTAGAACTGGTTCTTGACAAAATCATTTGCTGTCTTTTGTGTTATAACGAATTCTCTTATGGTTTTCTCGAATTCTGATTCGTTTAGTTTCTTTTTGGGTAAACATTGAATTGGTAGGTTTTCCTTACCAGGGTTTGAGTTTCGGTTTTCTTCTCGTATGGGAAAGAAGATTATCGCCAAATAGCTAGAATGTCGACCATAATAATTTCCTCGATATCCTCCTTGATATCCTCTGGATGCATAGTTTGCTTCCTCTTCCTTTGGCCCTCCTATAGGATTATCGTTGCAATCCGATGATGGATGGGGTCCTTCACATTTGTTGCATCCATCTCTTATTTCTTTCATGTCTCCTTTGATCTCTTTGAATTGTGACATCAATCCTTGACGTTAGGCTTCGCATTTTTTCCAAAAATGATGGAATTTACTTCCTTTCGGCCAGGTCAACGGTTTTTTTATCAAAGGGGTTATTTGGTTTTAATTCTCTTTGACCAATTCGGAGGTTTGAGAAGAACTCGATCCTCGAGCAACTGATGTGCTTCATTTGGGGTTTTGTAGAGGAAGATTCCTCCGGCGTCTAGGATAGCTTGGGTTGGTTTGTCTAGTCTATGGTAAAAGATTTAGATTATGGTTCCTCATCTTAAACCATGTCCATGACAACTATGAAGTAGATCCTTTATACGTAGCCAAGCGTCGACTAGTGATTCGTGATGTTGTTGGGTGAAACCTCGAATTTCTCCTATGAGTTAGTCAAACATAGCGGGTGGAAAGAATTGGCTTATGAAAGCTTGTCTCATTTCTTCCCAAGTGGTTATCATACCGGGACTTAGTTCGTTGAACCAAATCTTGGCTTCTCCCGCTAGGGATGATGGAAAAAGTTTAATTAAATGGCATCCGCAGGTTGGAGTGCGGCCATAATGGAAACGATTCCACATACTTCAACAAATTCGGTGATGTGCTTGTGCGGATCAGCCTGTGAGCGTCTGTCGAATTGTCGATCTTTGATCATGGAAAGATGGTGTCCTTTGACGGTGAAGTTGTCTCTAAGGTCAACCGCGACAATAACGGCCCTAAGAGTGGGTGATACGACCCGATTGTTTCCCCACATGGGTTGGTCATCGGCCATTAGGAAGGGTAGGTCAAGAAATGGGTTATAGACTACTTCGACTTTAAAAAGATTCTTAAAAGGTGGATATTTGGTTTTTGGAACTCGGTCTTCAATTGGTATGAATGGGTTTTTCTTCTTTTTCTTTCTTAAGGTTTGGTGGATAAAATGTTCGGGTTCGGATTAAGGAGTAATTGGGTTTTGTCCAGCAGAACGTGTTGAAATTCAAGGGCAAAACTAAAATAAGATCAAACCTAAAAGGATTTAGAAAGATTGGATTAAAAGTGGATTTTTGTCAGAAGCTATTACGCCGGGCGGCAGAGTGGATTATTGATTTAGGGGCCAACCAACTCATGATTGTTTCTAATAAATATATGTTTGGAATTCTTGATATATGATTTAAATCTTACTGTTGGTCATCTTAATGGGACCTTAGCTAAAATCAAATATGTTGGTAATTTGCAATTATCTAAAAATGTTGTTCTATATGATGTGTTGGTGGTGCCTGAGCATTGTGTTAGTCTGCTTTCTGTTCATAAGCTGATTAGAGATAGTAGAATGTTTATTGGTCTTGATGAGCATAAATGTTATAATCAAGATTTGAATCAAAACAAAATCATAGGGACTGGTAGTGAAAGTCGTGGCCTTAATCTGTTTGATCTGCCTGCTACTTAGAAAAACGGTACTTATATGTCTATATCATTATACTTGTGTTTTGTTTCCTTGTCCGTGTGGCACAATAGGCTAGGTCATCCTTCTACCAAGTTATTATTGTTTCCCAAGAAGAACTGTCAAGTGTCTAAACATTTCATCAAGTTGTCACCTGTATGCCAAATTACACCCGGCACAACAGTCAATGTGGAACCTTTACTTTGAGTGACCATAAGACTTTTGTAGTCGAGGATCTTATTCATATTGATTTGTGAGGACCTTATAAGGTCAATAGCAGAGAGGGTTTTAGGTATTTTCTTACTAATGTGGATGATTATTCCAGAGGAGTATGATTTTACTTAATTAAAACAAAGGATAAAGTGTTCAATCACTTTTTTCTCTTTGAAAACTTTTGTTAACTCAATTTGAATGTAAAATTAAAGTTGTTAGATCAGATAATCAAACAGAGTTTGTTAATAACCAAATGTATGATTTTTTTGATTCCTGTAGAATAATTCATCAGACCACTTGTCCTTATACCCCTCATCAAAATGGCATTACTGAAAGGAAAAATAGGCACCTCCTAAATGTGGCTAGGAGCCTCATGTTTCAGGGAGGGATTCCTTTGTCTATGTTGACTGAATGCATTTTGACTTTTGTGTATCTGATTAACAGACTGCCCTCTTATGTTCTCAAACGAAAATCTCCCTATGAAATGATTTACAAAACCAAACCTAGACTCTCTCACCTCAGAAGTTTTGGATGTCTTTGTTATTCTATTGTCTTAAATGAGTCTGATAAGTTTTCTTCAAGGTCTGATAAGTGTTTCTTGATTGGGTTATTTTTTTTTCCAGTTTTATTACAAAATAAAAAAAATTTGGGTTTACGAAATGTCTTAAACTTAATAGTTTTGGATTGCAAAAGTTTGTCTTCTATTCAAGAGATGATAGATTTTATGAAAATGTTTTTCCTTTCAAAATGAATACGGATTTGTTAACTAAAGCTAGTAAGTTGATGTGTGCTTAAACACACATCGTTTATACCCCAGAAAACACTAATAATTAGACTATTAACCATAAAATATGATAGAATATATTGCAAATATGTTTGTATTGTGTTATTATGTCTTACAGGTACAAAGGATTGAAAACGTAGCAAAAACGGTAATTTTCAGATGACTTTCGATGACGTTTTCACGTTTATTGAGATTCAAAAAAATTCTTTAAAATCCCCTAATCACTTCATTTGACAGAGCACGAAATTACGAGTTCAACGGTACCGGCCTTTTATACTTGAACCTTCTTATTAGAACCTTTTTCGTCTTATTTGAACCTTAACTATAAATGAACCCAGCCAAACCTTTTATAGGATAAATATTAATTTTACCTTTAGGTTAACAAGTAGGAAGCCTAGCACAGATGGTTTATCACCCCAGGACGCCCTAGAGCCCCCTCGGTAGGGTCCAGGTTCGAACCATGCTAGTGCTCTTTTTGAGTATTATCCACGTCAGCTGTGATGTGGCTGACAACATCACAAGTGTGAAACCCACACCTGCTGAGGTGGCTGCTACGTAGTAGTAAACTGGACATGGACCCCACTTTGCTACGTGGCACCACTCATGTTGGTAAACACATGGCACTGTTATCCATAAAATATCTATTGCAGGTTCGGGTATGAGGTGGAGGCTCAGGTTTGGTTCGTGGTTCGATTGCTGGCTCGGATGAGGCTCGGAGGTTGGCTCGGACACCCAAGCCAACAATAGTATATTCTGAAAGCCCACGTGTCATGCTTTTACCAGTAGATCTGGAATAAATGCTCTGGCATCCTAGGTACTGTCCTCAAGCCAATCATTAGCTTTAATTGAAGCGGTTATACACGCTCTTCTCTCAGAAATTATGAAAATACCCTAGTTGGAGTTGGGCTATAAAAGTGGACTCTCAGAACCTCATTTGTGCGACACAATTAATGACTTTTTAGAAAAGTTTTTATTTACTCAAAATTTTAGCATAATGTAATTTTTTTAAGCTTCTTGTAGCTTATAATTTTCAGACACTATTGTAATTGAATCTAGCTTATAATGAAGATGATTGAGATTTGTGGTAATGTTACCTAGTGCTTATTGTCTCTTAGCTTAATCTTTTCTTTTCTTTTCTTTAGCTTATTTCAAAAAACTGTCCTTTTCTTCTAGCTTAATCCAACGATCTGAATAAGCTCTCCATAGCTTGTTCGATTGGATTTAGGCTTAGATAATCAAACAAGCTTAGGCTTATTCTATCTCTTTTCTTTGTTGTTTTTCGAATAAGCTTTTAGCTTATTTGATTTGCTTATTGCTTATTTTTGCTCTATTTAAAAACAATAAGGAAGACTCAGAGTGTTTATTTCCTCAGCTTATTGTATAAGTTTGAGCTTCCTTGAGTTTTGAGAGCTAAATCTTAGTTTTAACCGTTTTAATAGCTTATTTTCTAGACAATGGATTTCGTTTTACTTATTCATTTGATAAGCTCGATTCGAATCATACATAGGTGGCCACGAGTATTTGTTTACTCAGCTTATTAATAAGCTTGGGACCACCTTACTTTCAAGAGCTTTTGTTTTTAGATAGCTTATTGTAGTTTATAAGTTTTAGTTAATGGTTTCGGTTTGCTTATAAGTTTCTAAGCTCGATTCGAAATAAAGTCACAAGTTCATATGATCTAGAACTTGGGTTTATTAAGGCCTTAAGTACACTTGTGGTTTTTTGAGAGCTTTTAGCTTATTACATAAGCTTTCTTTTCGTCATAGGTTAGAATTAAAAATGTTTTTAAAGGTTTTAGGAAAATTTGTTCGCAGCTTCATAAATTTCTAATTTTGAAAGAGTAATAGTAAGTTTGGGCCTTAATCCCTTGTTTGGCCCAAAAGTTTTGTAAATAGTAGGAAATTTTTACAAAATCAGTTTCATAAATTTTCGTAGAGGATAACAAGTTTAATTAAGTCGTAGTGATATTTTGTCTTAACTTTGTCTTGTTTTGTGAAGACGAAATTTGTTTAACACATGAGGCGTGGAGCTTTAGGATCTAATAAGCTAGCTTAATATCTCAAGTTTAAAGCTCTAAGCTCCTAAACTTAAGTATTTTGATAGATTATTAGATCGGGTGGTTTTACTCGATTCGGTTTTGGCATGCGGGTTCTAAATCTCTTCTCTTTTCAATTCTAATTAGTAGTAGTATAATTATGTCTATTTTTGCTTATTTGTTTGCTAGTATGCTTAGTGAGTAGTCGTCTTTTATGCTTGTTAAGTGATTAATTGTTTAGTGAATTAAGCGTGATTATAAAAGTGGAAATATTGATTAGTGATTTTCGGATTACTTAGTTTAGTGTTTTGGTTATTCGAGCGGGCAAAAGCCGTAAGAATAATTAGGCATTAATTTAGTAATTGATATCTTAACAAAAATTGTATTCAATAAAAACCAACGTTGTGAGAAGATAATTTATTTGAAAGATATTGATTCATTGATAAGGACTTAATATTTTATTCACACTTAAGGATCTAAACGTTTCACTTAGCAAGCATATCTTTATATATATATAAATCTTCATTTAATTGCTTAGCTTATTGTTATTTAGTATAATCTAGTTTATTATTATTATATACTTAGTTTAAAATAAAAATAAAAAATTAAGAGATAATCAAGCATTTAAAATTAGATCATTACGTGAGCTTCAAATTCATCTCTCTTCGCGATTACAACACCCGTTAGATTGAATATTACTTTTCTTAAAGTAATTTTTAAATCGATCGGGAAATACTTATATACTATTACTCGACTAGTTGTCACCGACTAATCAGTTTTTGGCGCCGCTGTCGGGGAGAGTTGTACGATTTTCACGTGGTATTTTGAGTTAATGCCATGAAGATCCTTTCTTTTGAATGTTAATTTTCGTACTTATAAAAAAATAAAACTAAAAAAATCCAAAAATATTTTCTATTTTTATAAAAATCAAAAAAATATTTTTTCATTTGTATTTTATTTTCTTCTATAAATATTTAAAAAATCCAAAAATATTTTTTATTTACTTATTTCTTCTTTAGTGCATGAGCACTCGATCTACTTCAACTGACCTTGTTCCTCCTTTTTTTGATCCCGAGAGCGTTATTCGAAATCGACGAAGAAATCTTGATGATCCGTCTCTTTTACTAGATTTTAAAGAGATTCATATGGCTAATAATAATAATAACGTTCAAGGACCGCCTCCTGCGGGTCCTAATATTCCGGCTCCAGATATTTGTCCGATGGAGGAGTTACTTCAGGCACCTACCGATGGTGTTGGGGATGCAATCGTTGTACCCCCATTCTTGCTAGTCAATCTGAGTTGAAAATCGGATTGCTTAATCTTGTTACCGCTATCTCGTTTAATGGTTTTGAAAATGATGATCCTCATTCGTCATATTCGACGTGATCCCCAAAAAAAACTACACACAATAAACATTCCTACACGTTCCCCTCATGACATTGATATAAGTCGAGATATGTTTTCCATTCTCTCTTGAAGGAGTAGCCCGAACTTGGCTGGAAAAAGAACCTCCTAATTCTATCACAACTTGGAACGATCTTGTATCCAAGTTTGTGAATCAATTCTAGTCTTTTTAGTAGCAGCATTCCCTCCAAACCTCTTCTCAACAGCCTGCAGCAATGACTTGGCATCTTTGATGGAGTTAAACTTCAATTGATGTTCATTAGGGATGCCCATCAATAAAGTGCTTCTTGCCTTCAACTCTAACCTCCTTTGTGCCTTTTCTTCAGCAGTTGTAGGAGCAATTGTAGTCTCAACACCTTCAACAACTTTTGTTATTGGAGGTGCATTACCATTCTCTATGACTTCCCATAGAGAATAATCAATCATCTGGATGTACTGTTCCATCCTCATCCTCCAAAGCTCATACTCACCTGGTTTGAGCATAGGCACTTTTGATGCAGCCACCATATGTGCTGAGTCTTGATCCATCTCTTTGTAACAAACAGACCTTGTGTGTAAAAGCAGTTTCTTCTTATTCAAAGCTTCTCAACAAGCTCTGATACCACTTGTTGATCCCACTTGAATGGATCTTGAATTCCTTAGCTTGTGTAAGGTTTAGTTATGCAAGATAAATCCTACACAACTATGGTAGAAACTTTGTAAAATATATCAAAGATTATGCGGAATCTAATCTTTGATCAATAAGAAGAATATGCAATAGAACAGTAATTCTAATGAACACACAGATTAACAAACAAAGCTTCAATATATTAATATGAATACTCTAACTAGTATTAGGGTTATAAAACTTTGAAGCTAAACGATATCAAAACAAACTAGAACCTCCTTTTATACACCAAGGAGTCCTAGTTGACTTACAATATATTCTTAAATCTTAGAATATTCTCTATGATCTATTCTATAGATAACTCATACTTATCACGTAAGTAATCTTGATCTCCAATCAATCTTTTTCCTTTCTCATCAGTCTTAATCTTTGAGCAGTTGTAACTTTGTACCAGCAGCATTAACTCTGAACACCAGCAGTAGTAACTTATACACCAGCAGCATTAACTGTGTACAAGCAGTAGTAACTACTTAGAATATTTTCTTCAATCTTCATCAGCAGTACTAACTTTACTCTAGCAGTACTAACATATACTAGCAGTACTAAGTTACACTAGCAGTAGTAACTAAGTTACACTAGCAGTAGTAACTAGCAGTACTAACTACTTAGCATATTTTTCATTAAAATTACTAAACAACACTAAGTTTTGCTTAGCAGCAGTAACTCTAACCTTGTCAATTGTTATTTTTACAAGGTTATACATTCATACAAGCCCTAATTCTATATGTTTTGCACTTGCACACCTAAAACTCTGTCTATGGATCTCTTTATATAATAGAGTCCATAAGATAACAAGAATCTTATTTTATTAGGAAAACTAATCTTCTAATTATTTTCCTAATATTTGATCTTTATCTTTTAAGGAGATCTTTTAGAATCCTCCATCTTTTATAGAATTCCAATCTTGACGACTTTGATCCTTTTATTTTCCTTTTGTTTCATTCTTGTTTCATTGTTTTGTATCATTGTTTTGTATCATCAAATCAATCATTCCTAACATTCATCCTCTATTTGTTGATGTAAAACAAAAATCTTGATCTTCCATGAATGAAACAAACTTCCCCTTAACTTGAGATTTCCTTTGAACTTGTTGAAACTTCTTCAACACAATGAAGTCTTCAACATCTTGTTCCATGCCATGCCACCACACTAAATAAGTTGCAAATAATATCATCTTTGTAACATCTTCCCCTTTTTTGTCATAATCCAATAGGGGACTGTGAAGATATGAAAATTTTATCTTTACAACTACAAACCATATATTACACTTCTAATCCAAGCTTTCCAAAGTCTCAAATTACCCTCTATGACGCATAATAAGAATAATGAATTTAAGCAGTAGAAACTTAAACTAACAGTAGTAATAATGACTTAGTAGTAGTGAAAATCAAAACCTTCCCCTCAAGTGGTGCATGTAACATATCCAAATGGTTAAACACTATATCATATTCTTCCCCTGAAACCAATATGTTAACCATCTCTTGACCAAAAGTATTAGAATCAACCATAAGAACTGTACGAATAACTAACCAACAGTAGTAACGAATACCATGTAGTACCATCCATGACGAGCAGCACTAATTCCGCATTAGGTTTGAAAAATGACTAACATTAGTAATCGATACTAAGCAGTAGTAACAATGAAGAGCAGCACTTATGGTTGAGCAGTAGTAAAAATACCTTAACAATATTAACTTTTGTCAAGCAGTAGTAACCATGTTTGAATAATAACATGATAACCACTTCACTAATCTTTCCAATCATCATCAAAGTCCAAACAATAAGTGTAACAATACCTGAGATCCTGATGTTGGAAATCAAAATCAAAATAATAAACTAGACTGTTCTGTCTGAGATCCTTCAATCCAACCGAGAACCAAAACCATGTGTCATCTAATATCGTACAAAACTATCAATCCTTCATTTTTACCTTTGTCCGAGAACGACCAGAAAACATACCAAACTTGTTATTATAACCAAGTCGTCTTCTCCTTTGTCCTTAACCTTGAATAACTACAACCTTTTGTTGATTTACTTCAAACAAATGACCAAAGTTGCAACTGTGAACTTGAAACACCTGTGAGAATAGAATCTTTATTAATACCCGACACCTTAGAAGAGTAAAAACCTTTAAGACAGTCTTGATAGATGTTTCCAGTCTTGTTTTTCAAAACCCTAAAAACAACCTGATGTCGTATCTTCTTCATTGATAACCCAACAAGAAATGAACAACACATGTAACCTTGGCAGCATTAACGTCTCCTGGCAGTACTAAGTTACATAAGCAGCACTAATATAATCTGGCAGCACTAACTTGTATAAGCAACACTAATGTAAACTGGCAACATTAACATAAACTGTCAATACCATCATACCAGCTTATACAGCTTCCAAAACAACAATCCAACATCATCACTTTATTAAGAACTTTGACTTCCTACTCACCTTATTCGAATTAAAGCAGTAGCAAAAGACTCTTTACCCAGTGTCTTAAAAATTACACCAGCAGCAACGATTGACAAAGAAACCCTAAAGACTATTAGGGTTTAATAGCTATCAAAACAAAAATCTAATCGACACCCATTATAATCGATCAGGTAATAAACAAGTATTGTCAATCCTTGCCTTTTAAATCTTTAATTGTCACAAACCTGGACAATATTAAACTCTAAAGTAAACCATTATCATAAAACGCACCTGCTGCTTCTTTCTTTTGTTCAAAACAAAACCCTCTCTTATGTTCAAACTGTTGTGGCAACATTCAACATTATTCTCACCAACTTCAATCTTTTCTGATTCATTCGTGTGACAAGCAGCAACTATATGAATGACACAAACTTCAACTTATCTGCTTGACCAAATTAGGGTTTGCTAAAAACCCTAGTTGCATCAAATTTCACCAAAAATATAGAACCTCGTAACCCTAGTTGGTTAAATTAATTTGAACCAGTAACAACATCAATTAGAACACCTTCATGTACATCTTGACTTGGAAGAATAAGTTGGATCGACTCAAAACCCTAAACACTTATCAAATTTGATAAAGAACGAAGCACTAAAAATCACAAACTTTATAAACTTGTCTTCTTTTTTTATTTGATTTGTAAAACCTTGTAGAATCCTAGTTCAAGAGCCACATGGCTCTGATACCAATTGTTAATAATTGTTTAAACTCATCTAGGATACAAAAATAACAAAGTATTGACACACATCGGAATATAAATAAAGAACAATGTTATTTTTACAAGGTTATACAATCATACAAGCCCTAATTCTATATGATCAGTATAGAACGGTTACCTAACTATAACATGGATCAAGGACACCATGACCTTAGGGCTAAGACACACATATAGACGTCTACATCTTTTAACAACACACGCCTAAACCTTTTCTAGGGATCTCTTTATATAGAGAGTCCATACAACTTACAAAGGATATATAATTGTATTAGGAAACTAAATCTTTCCTAATCTTTGATCTTTATCTTTTAAGGAAGATCTTTTAGAATCCTCCATCTTTTGTAGAATTCCATATTGTCGTTTTTAGTCCTTCTTGTTTCATTCTTTTGTTCTTTTTTGTATCATTGTTTTTGTATCATCAAATCAATAATTCCTAACAGTTCATAAGAAACCACAAAGAATTTAAAATGCAATACGCCATATCCAGAAGTCTTTATACGACGTATTGAAGATTGTTTGAAGATTCTGGAAGATACTGAACGTGGTCCCTACTCTAAGAAACCCCCAAATACGCCGTATTGACCTCAACCAATACGGCGTATCGATGAATTTCCAGACACTATAAATACAAATCCCTAAACATAAGTTTATGGTGTGCTTAAACATACTTTCGATACCCTGACTACGAAAGTCAATTTTTAGAAGCCCAGAAGAGCAGTAAAGGTCAAGCACACATCTAATTTCATAGGAAACACCTTGTAACTCGTTGCGTGTTATAAACATTTTACTAGAATGAAAAAGGTGATAAAAATATAAATATATAGTAAACATATTTTGTTCAAAAAGATTTCAATAAAATTATCTGAAATTTTATCCGACGAATTGTAAACGTGAATGTTGGTATTCCTGTTTTAAATGAATGCGAAGGGTTGTAAACTTCTAAGGTTCGTTTGAAGTAGTTGTTCTTTAGTCCTAAAGTATGGGGGAAACAAGTTTCCCCCCAAGATACAGTGAATAAGGCAAAACATAAAGCAATTTCGAAAAAAAAGAAAAAAAAAAAAAGAGAATGTATGTGAGAATTAGTTAGTTACATTACGGATATTGATTTTACCATCTATTTTATTACTAATTGACGAGTGTGAAAAAAGAAACTTATTATAAAAATATGTGCAGTTAGCTTTCTCCTTATCTATGCATGTGATCATGTAATTTGTTTTATTAAAAACGAAAAACTTTCGCTTTTTGATTGCTTGAAGGCAAGCAATAAGCAAAGTACGGGTGAAGTTTGATAACCCTCCAAATATACATAAATATCCCACGAAAATACTTGAAATATATATGTTAACACACAAAAAAAAATCAAAGTTTGGTTTGTTTGTTTTTGTAAAAATCGATTCAGGACCAAAAATGAAGAATAAACTAAAACAAGCATAAGAAAAATCGTTAAATACACCAACTGATCGTTATAAAAAGATTTAAGAAGAGAATCAAAGGAAGAGTTAATGAACGAGGGCAAAAGTGTGAGGGCGCACAATTATTTTTTATGCTACGAACATTGAAGCAGTAGGTAATGCAATTTAAAATTATACACCAAGTGGCGGCGCGACAATTTTCTCAAGTGCTGCGCACATACCTATCATTTTACTCAAAAATCATAATAGATTTGCCATTATTGTGCAACTTTTGGTTCCACACTGTCCCAACCGACATAAAGAACCTGAAGTCTTATCTTTCAGCTATAGATAGAGGACGAAATTTGCCTCTCAAATCATCAAAATCATCATTTCTCAATCACATTATACTTTATCTTAAGAGTTAGAATAGTTTTTTTAGTGGAATTGATGAAGAATCACTTTATTCTTCATCAATCACATCCAGGTTTATAATCAAGTAGAGGAATACTAAATTGATCTTAAGAGAGGAAATGCTAAGGAGTTTGTTATAGTTTGGAGTTGAATTTCTGGTTTGGTTAGAATCAAGTTCGAAGGAAACGCTTGAAAATCAATATACTTTTACTATAGGAATCGGTAATAAACATGTTTCTCTCTTTGAATGTATGTTTTTCTGAATCTAACAAGTCGTATTATTGTGAGTCTTTAACCTCCATTAAATATTAGTAGTTTAATCGTGTTTATTTGGGATTTTAATGGTAGTAACATTGATTAATTTAGTATGACTAATGATATTATGGTTAAGTGATAAATATTAAAATTGAATATTTAGATATTTGGATTATCGTCTATCATTTTGATCATCATAACTAGTCCGGATATAGGTCCGAAAGACTCCGGCTATATGTTTGATTCCTAGTTGTTTTGTCTATGACAACTCGGTATTAGCTTTGTGAGGATTAGCTAATAAAATGCTCATCATCCTAAATATATGAATGTTTAATGCTCAACCTCATGTCTAACGAACTTGGTTAAGAAAGTTCATATTTGTTATTTCCAAACGTGAACTAATTTTAAAGCATTTTTCATAATTAAGATTAAAGGCCGGAAATAGAATACTTGTAATGTTGTTATAGATAATCGCTTATTAAAACTAAACTACCCGGTTTATTTCTTTTGACCTATACTAAATTTCATGACTTAACAATCATCCCGATTTTCCTCGATTACATCATGTCTCCCAAATAAACCTTGTTTTAAATTACCTTGAATTGTGTGTTATCAAATATCGGTTAATCGGACAGTTTCTATTAGATAACCCTTTTCGTAATAAGACTCGAGTCCTTTTCTAAGAATTCCAATCCCGTGGAACGGCCTGGGTCTTACCTAAACTTAATACTATAAACGGGGGGTTTATATTTACCCGTGGAGTTAGTTGGAAATTGGATAAAACTCAGAATTATAAATTTAAAGCTTTTATAACACATCACGATGTATGGGTCTGTTGAAGGTCAGTACGTCATATAGATTTTACAGAATACGTCGTATTGTTTGGAAGAACATATACGTATTAATTTAAACATATACTTTTGGAATGAAAAAATGCAAGTTCAATAAAATAAGTAGAGAATTTATACCCACAAAATGATGTAAATGATGATTATCACCCAAAACAAAATGACTCCTTCACACCAAGTCTTGAATCTTTACCTAATACCTCTAGAACATCATCATTTCTTCATGCAATAACTCTATGAAAACTTGAATTAATTCAGCCCATAATGTGGTTATATGATGGATTTTTGATGGGTTTTAAATATTAGGAAATGGATTACAAGAGTTATGGTTTAACTAGTATTATTGTGATTGAAGAAAATTGATATCTTTGTTGTTCTTGGTGTCCTAGCTCACGGCAAGGAGAGGGACAAAGAGATGTGTGTAAATTTTGTTGGTAAACTATGGGAGAAGTGAAGAGATAGTTGGTTTTTGTATGAGTTATGCATGCAAGTGACTAGGACACTTGTCCTAGTCCTTGCACCTCACCATGCCACGCCTCATATGAGGTGGTGGAGTATGATTTTGTGTTTTAATTTTATACATCTTAGTGTTTAGTGTATAAATTTTAAGATAGGTAGGTAGTTTTGAGGCTAACGGGTACAAACGTAAAATAAAACGAGAGTTAAGGCGAAACCACGAAGTAAAAACGAATATGATAAAAATAATTCTACATTAAACGGAATACTTTCCTGAAAAGTTTAATTTACGTACGGTTCAAGACGAATAATTGCTTTAAGCATAGCTCATAATTAATTAAAACGACGATTTCAATAAAATGTGTAGATGTAAATAAAAGTAACTTGTTTAAAATTTATAAATTGATTATGAGATTAGAATTAGTAGTGATCTTAAATACGGGGGTTTACATTACCCATTTACTGTTTGACGGTGTTTTATATACTGGTAGTTCACTGTTCAAGTCTTTATTAATTAATTAAGAACATACTTGTTGAAACATTATGGGTCACCTTCCTGTCCAACTAAGCTTATAATTTAAGACAAAGATAGAACATTATTTATGATCCTATTAATCCAGTAATATAAAACACGATATAAAGAGCTATCCCAGTATCTAGTTTACTTGTTAGGCATAACTAGACCAAGTTGAATGATAGGTCGCATATTCAAATACGTAGACAAGTATCATGTGATAAACATAATTAAACTTTCAACGATAAATTAAGAAATCAAGTTTAAAACAAACCAAACATTAAATCTTCATTAAGATGGCTAATACCCAAGCCCATAACCATTGTAATTATACAATTGTGATCAAATAACAAAGGTAAACTAAACGTTTTATCGAACGATACCAAAAATTAAATGATTACAAGAGTATAGGAATTACACGGTGTCTTCTATGGAATCGTGATCGATTCTTGACCTTTGGTTGCTCTTCTTTTCTTCAGAAAAATTTCTTTTATGTGTATGGTATAGAGGATATGATTTGCACACTGAAAACTTGTTTTTGAGTCTTCTATTTATAGTGTCTGAAAATGACTGGATACGCCGTATTGAATGAAGTCAATACGGCGTATAAGGGTGTTTTCCTTGGAGTGCGCGCTATGTTTATAATCAATCAGATATAGCTTCCAAAATTATAATTATTCACCAAATCTCTGAATGTCTATCCAGTTGGATACGGCGTATGAAGATACATGGATAGGCCATATTGGGAAGTGAGAATGCACGTTTTCTTGTGAAGTCCAGGAGCGGATACACCGTATCTTCTTTCTTAGATACATACCGGCGTATTGAGAGAGAATAAGGGAATATTTAAATATCATCGTTAAGCCCAAAAAGTGTGCCTTTTAGAATGTCTTTACAATTACCTTAATTACTGCAATTTACAACTTTAAGCAATTAAGTAATGATTCATGCAATAATTATATAAAAGTGGATAATTTGTTCGGGATAAATGATGGTATAAATGTAACGTTATTAGCTTGTCCTTAGGTGTGACTTTGTAACTTGTGCGATGAAACTATATCGTCGCAATCCGGTGGTTTGTCGCTTTAGCGTGGGTGTGACAGTACTACAACAAGAGAAAATGTGGATAGCCATTGAAAGATAGCATGCAAGGGATGTCCCTTACAAACAGGATGTCAAGAACAATTTTTCTGGGAGTTTGATAAGATTTAATTTTAAGAGACGTGGAATAAATTAAGTCATACAAATCAAGGTTCTACAAGATGAGAATGAAATGATCATAAACAAGTTGGACATAGCCAATATCAAGTCAATGTCATTTTTTACAACAACCTTTTAGGCCAGAATGGTCCAAGATTTATGTACGGTTGTCAAAGCAACCTTTAGATTTAGACAACCATTTTCCTATATCAAGCCTTCTTTGACATTCTCAAATAATACAAAAACGAAGTCAATAAAATCCTAGCGTAAAGTATAGCCAGGAATTGCTAATCCACTGCGACTTGTTGCTGCAGCCTGCACAACAGTATTACAGATGATACTTAATTACCAAGCAATAAACCTCAAAAACCCAAAACACCATCATCAAGACAAACAACAACCAACCAGTTCTGCATGCTAATACCAGAAACAAGGCAAAGATATTGATAAAATAATGTACACCACCATCTGAGTCAGCATTCAAAGAGACAGTCATCCTAAACGATGCTTAAAGAGATAAGAAAATGTGAGAAAAGTATAGCACTCACTGCATTACTTCAAAAAAACACCAACAACATTCTCAGAACATTACAAACACCAAGGAACAAAATGATGGATACCTACTCCAAGAACTAGGAATGACAAAAATATTGGGTAGTTTGTGAATCATATGGCAGTTACTGTTGTTGGGCTAGCAGAACTGTAGGAAATCAGGTAGTTCAGAAGACATGGATACAGTGTTTTAATTGCAAGGAGTATGAACATTTTGCTAAGGAGTGTAGAAAACTAAAACGGGCAAAAAATATGAATATTATAAGGAGAAGATGATGTTATGAAAGCAGGAGGCAAGAAGTATGCCGTTACGTGCAGAGCATGATGAATGGCTTCATGACACTGATGATTGCCGGATGAACACGGAAATGGAGAGCACATTTAAAATGTACATTACAATAGTTCAAGAGGTCTTTCAAAAAACATATGACACTTTTGGACCTAGGCACTAAAGCTATGTTACATGAAGTTAGCCATTGAAAAGATCGTACAAATCATCATATTCATTGTTGACTCTTGATGCACAAAGCACATGACGGGAAACCTCAAGTTGCTGTGTAATTTTGTTGAAAAATATCTAGGTACGGTGCGGTTCAGGAATGATCAATTTGCATCAATTCTTGGATAGGGGGATGTTGAATAATCTTAACACAAGTATGGAATGATTCACTTTGAGTTTAGAGAGAGAGAGGTGGTTGGATGAACACTTTTAAGAGAGAAATAAAATATGGTAATCTTACTTGGAAAATGTACGAAATGAACAACCAACACCCTCTCCAAGCAATGGAGAAGGTACTTATACTCTAGTCTTGGCAGGCCATGGACCTTTAGTGGGCTTATCTATGGGCCTTTGGCCCGGTTAGCTTTATAACTTAACCTTACAACTTACTATGAGCTATGACTAACTATATTGGTAGTGACCAACACTTTTTCATATTTCTAACAATCTCCCTCTAAGGGAGGTCAGTCTAATTTACAAAAAATTAAACTTAGCATACAATGCTTTCACTTCGGTCCTTGAGTTCGTAGTCTTAAACTTATAATCATAAACTTGTGGATTGATGTATGATCATTTGACTTTGATGTGAGCTTGTCCTTGTCTTGACATGAATGTGATGCTATGTAAGCTTCTTGAAATCATCAACTAATCATAATCTCATTCGTCCATCTTGTAAACTTTGCCATCCTCGTGAACCTGTGACTTCTAGACCGACCTGGCACATTAAACCTTTTCGTTGAATTGATAATCTTGAAAAGCCTTTATAATGCCTCTTTTCTTGAAGTTCTTTAACTTTAACACTTTGTTGCTTCAAGAAGGACGTATGGTATCAGAGTAGCGAAAGTCTTGAAACATGTACTTGAGCTTTCATGTTGTCCTTTAAATTTGTCATTTGGGTATGACTAGAGCGTATGAATCTTTGAGTCTGCTAAAATCTGGTAACCTCCCATCACCAATCTTTAAATTATTCCGAAATAAAGCAGTTAGCAATAAAGAAGGGGGACAAATATGTCTTTGTCATTCACCCATGTTTGGTTAGAGTAACCTTTAAATCTATGAGGATCAACCTGTGATCAGATAGATTCAATTTAAGAAGAATCTTCTTAACAATATTTCCAGCTGGAGTATCGAATCTTTCCAACACATATGTATCAGATTCATCAAACTCAGCGTGTTCTCATTATCAGAATGTCTCAAAGCAGACAACACGATAAGAGTGAACCAGCGAGTTACTATCTCATCGATTGAAATAAAAAATTGATTTAAAAATCAATCGACGTGTCACTTGCTAAAGTGTTTTTGTGACACATCGAGAGTGTTAATCATTTCAAAAATTTATCAGCAATCGTCAATTCATAACCTGGAACAAGTTTGATTCTTATAGAATCGCACCATCGTTTCTTTCTAGTTGTAACAAGTTTGATTCATATAGAATCGCACAAGTCACCTACCAAGCTTGCTTAATGTTGGCTCAACAGATTTCCCTCTTATAGTGATTGAAATCAAGCCAGATGTTCAGGGCAAAATCACAAGGATAATGCGTTAGAGACTCATAATATTTTAACTTGGATATACACATTGTGTGATATAGCAAGCTAATTTGTGAACAAGTGACCTAATGATATTTATGGTGAGTACTCTTTATGTGGGCTTCTAGGACCCATAGTGCACTTTATTTTTAGTGATCGGAGGCTGGAGCAGACTGCCACCTTTTCAATATCAACCAACTCGGAGTGAGAAGGTTGACAGAAATGCGTGTAATCTCTGTGAGAAATGAAACACGAGTCTGTTGAGAGACCTTGAGAGTCTAGGAGGTTTCCCAAACGTCACTGGTCCATGACTGACTGTCAATGTTCAGACACATCCTTAGTGTTTCCGACAGATTATGTATTGACCCGGTTTCTGCCTAAAGTGTAAGGAGGGCTTCTTTCTTTTCACCCTTTATCTTTACATTTTCATTTTCATACTCAACCCCTTAAATACTTACCAGACCTTCATAACAAACACCCATGGTTGGGTTTAGTTCCATTGTTAGCTCTCATCTCGGTCCGAATTAATCCCGATACTCAATTTATTCTCCTTTTGTCTATCATACCTAAGGAACTTCTACACTAACTAGTGGATATCCCTGGGTAGATCCCTACCCGTTTCGGTTGGATTTTTCGATTTGACTACAATATGGCCTAAACCACTTTATAACTCCATAAATATAAGTTACATGGTACCCGGGGTAGTCTTTAGGTATTTCCGTCACAATCGAAACCATAAATCCTTGAAAATCTCATTCAAAGTGATTTGTAAAAAATATACGAAAAATTAAACACTTTGAGAGTTTTACATCATCACTAAAAGCACCCAATCCCCTTAACATGATGCCCATAATCGTAGTACATGCTAAGAGTTGGAGTGCATTAAGTCCATTTTATAATGATCACATGTCAATATAATTTATTCAGTTTAATCACATTTTCTCCCCTTATCCAAAATGTTAATCCCTTAAATAATTTTGGAAAACAAATGATTAAACTTTTCGATGGGACAAAATGTTACATAATTATGCTAAGGAACATTTTAATGCTCCCCCTCAATTTTTGAGGGTATATAAGACTGTGCTGAGTATAATAATTTGAATTTTTTTGAATTTACTAAGAAATTCTTGAAAATTTTATACTCGAGCACACCTTATTGTCATCATAAGTCTACACTACATATATACAAATTCACAAATTTATGATATACGAAATGACCTTTGAGATATGAACATAATATGACGAAGTCATATTGTTCTTTGCAGCAGTCTGAGGTCAGTTCCGTAGAGTCTACCACCAATGAATTTCTCTAAACTCCTCATCATCCTCCTTTCCTTTAGCAGCTTGTTGATGTCCTTGATCATGAAATGAGCTCTTTTCTTTTCCAAATTGCTACATCTTCTCTTCGCCAAGTACTCCATGTCGATATTTTTGGTTATGTCTTCGAGGGAAGAAAGAAGTCTGGTTAACGTGCCATCACTGAACTTGTACAGTTCGTCAGAGCGCATCAACTTGTTCCTCTTGTGGTCGTCGACATAAATGAATCCTTGAGGTTCTTTGTATGGAGTGTACGGGTGCCTTTTCCTGAGATCTAGTCTTGTAGTATCAGGCTTGGTGACGTTGATCTTCTTTTTATGGAATATACATCTCCTCTTGATTGCATACCTCTTGAAAAAGCATAGAAGGACTTGTGTTGTTCTCTCCAATATGCCAAAACACCATAAATGCATACTTCATAAGCAACCTTAGACAAGGACATCATATGGTTTGGAACCATGTCAACGAATGCTAGAAGATCAAACTGACTGGGCCTTTGTCTTGGTTAGTAGACATCGTGGTATTCAAAGTCGAAATTCCTCCATGAAAAAAACTTGTGATCATTTATTGAATGGAAGAATTCCGAACGGTGGCTCATTGACGATTTCCACGCTGATCAAAGGAAGGGGATTTTGGAAAGATCAAATGAATATCACCGCCTCAGATTTTCCCCAATCAAGCATCCTTAAAGAGCCTTAATACATATCTTCCAAAGTCATATTCTAATTTTTCAGCATAACTAGAGTGTGTGCCTTTGAGTAGTCTGAATGCTGGTCCAAGCAAGGACCCGGGAGAGTACTTCTTTGAGTGTAAATTCTTAATTTTCAGGCCATTCAAAGATTGTATCCATAAGAATTCTATTATAGTCCATCAATTCATCAAAGTCCTTTTCAATCGATTTATGCAGTAGAAAGTATACGCTGTCTAAGTCATCAACCAAATTAGGGTGGATCCTTCCTAAGTTGTCTTGCCAATATTTCCAGTCAGGGTTCAAGTGGGGTATCTTGAAGTGTGTAGGTTTTCTTAAACCAGTCACATCTAGAGGCAATCTCATTCTTTGGTTCATCTTCATTATCACCCAGATGTCCTGCCTGATCATGTGGCATGTCTGAATCTGCAACCTCAAACACTGGTTCCTCTGATTGAACATACTTTCTAATAGACTTCGGTTGAGACTTGGTGCCTAAGGAGGAAACCGAACGAAGAGATCCTTTCTTTTACAGTTCCAGTGGTTGGTTTTTCTGCATCTATGCTTACTTTCCTTCATTTACCCTCGGGGAGTCTGATCCAGCAAAAGGGTCTTCATCTTTATCCTTTTCTTTTCGGCCACGCTTCAATGAATATACATCATAAGAATAGAAGAAATCTTTGTCGAGAGCGTAAGATTTTTTCAAACCATCATAGCAATCTCGTGTTCGAGAGCCGACATTAAGATACACTTATTCTTCATTTTTGGTCAAAGAGAAATCTTCTTAACTCAAATTACAAGTAATTTTTAGACGCAGCCATCATAAGTAGATTTGTGGTTGAGAAGATACCGTTCTCTAGAGAAACTTTAACACGTGAATTTTGACAACTTTCAATCAAGGTGGAGCGAAGATTAGACTAAGGTAGGCTACCCTGGGGCAGAATTTGAGGCAGCTCATCTTTTTTACTTGTTCATTGATTCATGCCGTTAGAGACCTCTGAAAGGAAGTGATCATGATATTCATGTCTGTTTCTCCTAAGCTTGTATCTAGAATTACCTGTCAACTAATAATGTTACTTAAGTGTTTAGAGGGTTCTTTCTTAAGATCAGCAACTTCCTTTTTTCCAATGCTGTGAATCTATCATTGACTCAAAAGACTAAAAAAGAAATTAGGAAGATTAGATAGGGAGGATTTATTATCAATAGTTAGTGGAGAATGTAGTGTGTAAAATCCTGTATGGTGTATAAGTGAAGTTGTATGATGATTGAGAATGTTTATGAAATACCGTGATGATTCAGATATAATTGAAATAATAATGAAACTGGTATTGTAAGGAGATGTATGTGCTTGAGTTTTCTACTTGAGTTCTAGGGACTTCATGGTGGACATGAACATCTAGTGGAGACACTATTTCTGCATCAGTTTGAGGAATATCTGAAAAATTTAGGAATTTAGATGCCAAGTCAGATGAGCGAGAAGAACTAGTAACAGGGACTTCTGTCTTCTTCAGAACATTAGAAATTGTCACATGGGCATCTTCAACAACTTGTTCTTGAGTAGTCTCTAAATTTTCATTCCCTTGTTGAGCTTCAGACATTTCAGCATCATTACCCTCACCTTGAACAATTCATGTAGCAGTCTCAGTGGGTTCTTCTAATCTTGCATCTGCATCATCATCAAATTGGTCGGTAGTATCATCCATTCCTTGTTCTTTATCACTTTTCATCTCATCATCTTCAGATTCATTTTCTTGATCAAAATCTTCTTGTTCTTGATCATCATCGTTAGATTCTTCATCTTGCTCTGAATCCAATTCTTGCTCATCACTATCATTCTCTTGCTTACTGCTTTCATCACTTGATTCTTGTTCGTTATTGTTGTCGTCTTCATCATTACCGCAAGACTCAGATTCACTCTCCGAAGAGTCATCATTGGTCACATCGGGAACCCCTTGTTTATCACCAGTTCCTTCACTTGTGATAGTAGGAGTAATCTTTTCAACACTTGGTGGTTTCTCGGCAATCGTACTAGAACCACTAGGATGCGTCTTGTGAAAGTCCCTTAAGCTTTTCTTTCTTGCTTCCTTCATTTGAGACTTCTGACAACAACTCTATTCTTTTTCTATGAGCTACATCCACCTTTTCCTTTTCCTTTCTTTTTAATTTTGTTTCCACATGAGGCTCTCTGATGATGATACCTGTTGCTGGCTTAGAAGCAGACTTTTTTGCAGGTGTCTTCAATCTTTTTCCCTTTTTGATAGGTACTTCGTCTCCAGGTGCTAGCTCGCTTTCCTTCTTGGATGGAGAGGCTTTCTTGAATTTTCTAGCAACCTTGGGAGGTACCCCACCTGTAGCATAGCCTAGATAAGTCTTGTACGCTTTTCATCTCTAGGGAGCTAGCGGCACTTTTATCCTAAGTTTGTTTTTTGGCATTGGAGAGGCTGTGTGTTGGAATTTTCTTAGGCAACCTTGGGAGGACCTCACCTGTCTAGCCATAGCTAAGATAAGTTCTTGTACGCTTTTGCTTTCCTCATTCACGCTATGGACATGGCAAACATTCAGGTAGAACAATTTCTTGATTTCTGAGATTGACTTCTCTTCTTGAAACAATATCTTAAGGTGTTATCAAGTTAGTCTCTTCAACTAGTGTCCATATGGGTAACAGTAATGTTATTCCATATGAACGATATTTGTCGGTCAATGACATTTTTGGTGTACCAAGTTGTGCATCTTTTGCTCTAAATAGTGTATGTGTATCGCCTGTTAATGATGCGTTCGTTCCTCATTGTGAGTCCCTTGTTGAATAGATCTCTGCAGCCTATTAAGGATGATAGCCAAGATGTATAAATACAGTTGACTATGTAGAAACAATGATTATGAATACTATGTGTTAATGAGGAATCTTAACACAAGTACTAAGAAAAACAATGAAGAACTAAATAATAATTTCTATTAATCTGCTTTGAGTGATTACAGATTACTAACTATTGAGATATGATTTTGTATGAGATATATTGAGCTTGTATCTAACTATGCCAAGAGGGATCCTTTTATAGACTAAGGATAAACCCTAACAGGCTTACAAAACGCGTACATATCTTTTCCTAAAATATCTCATACATATCTCTTAAACGGTACTAACTATTTTCTACTATCGGTACTAACTAACTGATCAGTACTTAACACTTTGTACTGTCAGTACTAACTATAACTATCAGTACTAACTATTTGTACTGTCGGTACTAAGTTAGGAAAACGTAATTCCCAACAATCCTCCCTTAAACATGAATGTTGAACTCTTTTAACTTCATGTTTCTTTAACTTCTTTAACGCATAGAGGATGTATCCAAACACTTTTATCATTTCTTGATCTTTTAAACTCTATCCTTCTTCAGCAGCAACTTTGTCTTCTCAGCAACACAGCAACATCTTTTCAGCAACAATCCAACTAAGTTGGCTTTGTAGTTTTTGGCAAACTACCAGCCATAAACGGATTTGATGTTCCTTTACCAGTAGCCGTTTGCTCTGGGATAGTTAACTCTTCATTTTAAAAACATGGTGAGTTAATTACCATACAGTTTTTGGTAAACTGTCAACCATCAACGGAATTGATTTGTCTTTACCAAATACCGTTTGCTTTTGGACTAGCCAATGCTTCATTGCCATAACATGGTGCATTGATAAACCATATAGTTTTTAGCAAACTATCAGCTATCAACAGATTTGATTAGTCTTTACCAAGAACTGTTTAATCTTGGACTAGCCAACTCTTCACCAATGAAGCAAGGTGAGTTAAAAACCCTACAATTTTTGGTAAATTGTCAACCATAAACGGATTTAAGAAGTCTTTACCACAAGCCATTTGCTTATGGACTAGCCAATTCTTATGCCTGTTAAGCATGGTAAACTGATGACCATTTGTTGTGTAGTCTTAGAACCAACACTCAAAGATCCTTCTCATTTCCATCAGAGTCTTCAGGTTCTAACTCTGTAATCTTCTTGTTGACAAATCTAATTAGTTCCAAAGCCATAGTACTATCTTCTTCAGTTTCTAACTTCA